>JAEUWS010000004.1:0-64470 GCA_018524945.1 Podaxis sp. C-F-92630
TCTGCAGATACATATCAGGTTTCCTTATGGACTGAGGAAGCCTCACTATAACAGCTGCTGGGTAGTCATGGAACATTCAAGTCAACAGAGTATAGTGGTGGAAGCTGCATTCTGTGGGATGGAATGGAAGGTGGTTTGTTTGGGTTCTTGGGGTTGAGGTGGTACACTTCCACTTCCCAGAAATAGAGGCCATGAGTGATTTTGTACTTGATAGTGCATGGGACAACTTCTGGTGGGTACATCATGTAAGGATGGACAAATACAAGAGGTTCTCCTGCATAAGCTATCATCTTACATCTGTGGGCCCAGGAGACATCAAAGTTGTTCATGATGGTTTGAGTATAATATCTGGCTGTGTCAAAGATGTCATTCTCCCTTGTGATGTGCAGTATTTCAGTCATTGTCTGATCAGTTGAGTAATGGATGGGTCCAGGCATTGGCCAGTTAGGTGAGAAGAGGGATGCATGACCAGGAATTCTCCTGCCAGTGAAGGTGGTCTTATGATAAGTGGGAATGAGAGTTGGACCATCTGGATTGGGAGTGATGATGGGGCCATCAGTAGGGATAGTTTCTCGAGAGGCACTGGGGAGTCTGAGCTCTTGTTGAATTGTTTGTACAATGGTGTTACTGAGGGGGTGTCTGACTGGGTTCATAACATATGGACCATGAGGTCAAGGAAACTAGAAGATTTTATGGGAGAATATTCATATGGGTATGGCAGTTAACTAGTCACACACTGTCCTTCTGGTTCTCCAGATGTAGAGGTAAACCCTGTGCCCTGAGAACATGAAAATCCAGAAGGCTGAAGAAGTTTGACTGAATTCATGGCAGTGGAAGCTTCAGAGTAATTCTGAGACAAAAGGCATGGAAGCCTTTTGCCAAGGAATCTGATTGCCCTGCTGCATAATGGTCACTTTGTGAGATCCTACAATAACAGGTGTCTGCACTGGCTGGTGACAGATGATATATATACTGTTGGAATTGGTTAACTCAGCATTGCAGAAGTAGTGGCCATTTCTGATTAGTCTGATTGTTCAAGCTCTTCCCTCTGTATACACCATGGGCAAATCTGAATGTGAAGAGATGACGGATGTTGCCTATGAAGCAGCAGCCAGGTTAACAGTTGGTCTCGTTTCATGCTGACTCATACTCCCGCTTTCTGAATCCAGTAATTAGGGTGGTAGCAAGCCCAGTTCGGACAAAGAGCTCGGCTCTCTTCTCCAAATCTATGCCAGAGGCAAATTCGCCTCTGCGTTTAGTTACCAATATGGGAGTATACCTCCTGACTCTCTCCATGCCAAGGGTATTGATTCTGCCTTCATCGGCTACAATACCTTGTTTGCATATATACCAGATTTCAAGGTTGGCGATGACCTCACAAACCTTGTTCAAAACCAGCTCTATGCGTAATCCTGTCCCTCTGCTGCTAGTCACCTTTTGCTAAATATCACTTGCAGTGGTATCTTTATTCCCCTGGAATCCATCGAGCGTGAGTTTCTCAATTCTTTAGTATGTGTATCTGGTGATAATGTTTTGTCACAATAGGTCAAGCAGTGAAATACACGGTGGAACGGCTTCAGAGGATCATCGAAATCAGTCCCGTTCGGTCATGGCAAGGCTATACCTTTAAAACAATATATCATTCGATAGACCCAACAACTTACCCTATGCGCCAAACGGGTCTCTTCATGGCGTGGTATGATACCAAGATGTCGGACAACAGTGAAAGAATCTCAGTGATTTACATTCTCATTATGACGGTACGCACGGCACCGTTTTACCGTGTCTCTTTGTCTCTAACTCTCCACCTATAATTAGATGGTTTACGAGATAGAGAAGACTCCCGAGTCTTAGGCTCTCTTGTCTTATGAGAAGGGAAAAAAGATTCCAAGAAAGTAGCCACAGCCTAAATAGCTCCCATCACATCGATAATATATTTATGTCACTATGATTACTTCAACCTGTCTTGGCATCTCGTAGCTTTGCTTTTGACTATTTTCTGGGCTGTTGGTGTGGCTATCTAGCCAGTCTGAATGGGAGACGAGTTCGAATATATGTGACAATGTTGACTCGAGCTTTCCTGTTCAGACTTGTGAATGAAGCCCTACTACTTATTTATTGAATCGGCGTACCTTTGCCTTCACATACTACCTCCAACTCATCTTTCCTGTTACCATTACCAAACGCATTGCTGTTCCATCTCCATTTTGCATCTGGCACCTTTTCCGCTACCAACGTCGAACGCTGTACCTTGGTCCCATCGAGTTTGTTTGAGCCCGCACTCCCTGTAATGAATCTCCTTTGAAATCTCAAGAGTTGATGGTATATTGCTATTTTGGCGCTTACAATTAGCGAAGGGCTCCGATAATGGAGTGCTGATGTCAAGTCACAGAGCAGGAAGAATGAATACTTGGGCTATGATATCATCACATCGTCACGGCCCGTGATTCATGGTGCTTAATGCACCTGGGGTGCCATATTCTACTGAACATCTCTATGGCATCAGTCCCCTTCTTCGACGTCTATTACCATTGGTCACTTCCTCAACACCATCCCAGCATCAAGGCCCATTTTACTATCATACCCAGGTGGCCTCCGTCGCCGGTGGTGCTGTGACCCAACGTCACCTCCATAACCTGTTGGACTATGCATCTCGCACGTCCTCCGAGAAGGTTCTTGCCCCGAGCACTATGGGATGAGCCTGGGCACGTGATCAATGCCTTCGTTCTGGAACCAACCCTGCAGAAACTTTATTCGCATGATCGGTTGCCCGAGGAGCAACAAGAATTGTACATGTCTTACATTTCAGACTTCTCAACCGTCTGGACAGCCGGGAAGGAGTCCACTTACATTTAGGCAAGCAGTGGTATGCAGAAAAAACAAACGGGTCTTGGTACAGTTCCAAGCGAAAGTCGCGAATTTAGTGACACCCTTCTAGTTTCTGAGTTTTTTTCCTGGACCCGGAGCCTGTTGCTCATGTTCCGCAAGGAAGGAAGGGACAATCACTGCTCGGGAAACCTGATCCACGATACTCAGGAAACAACGTCTGTCAGAATATCGTATATCGATGATCTTCACTGACTTCTCCAAGGAGGGGGTCGCTAATACTGGGGTCTCTCTCCAGTATTGCCTGGCCTACGCGGTACTTCCTGCATCATAGGGGGTTCGTGCCTTCCTACCATTAACTCTGTCAGCGGTGGTTGGACATTTGTTTATGCTGTGTCATCCTCATAAGTTTCGTTAAGTTTCATTTTTCTTTTCAAACCGCGTATTTGATTCTCCAAAAGTCGTGCGTACAATACGGTTATAAAAGGTCGGACATCATACTTTCTCCAAACCTTGATATCAGTCCATACGAAGAGCACCATCATATTCACCACGCCTCCATTTGAGTGTCATAGAACACCTGTGAAGCTCGTGAGCAAAAATGGCGGAGGATCAGACTGGATTGAAAGGAGAAGTCGCACCCCAGCGAAGTAGATGAAGCTGCGCTTAGCTACTGCATTCCCAGTGGTAACGCTCGCATTACAATACAAGATGATGCCCTTGAGAACCGGAGTAAGGTCGCTCCTCGTAGGAGCAGTGTATGAATATTGTCTATCGTTACTCGTGGAATCCCACGAGTTGGGGGGAACGAGAGCCACATCAGCCCCGAAACAATGCTTGATCTTCAATAGGAGGTCGCCCATGATTTTTTCACGCAAGGTTTTCTCTGACATAGAATCCAAAAGTGAGTGAGGTGACAAAAATGAATTTCGGGGGAACTTACCATTGGCCTCGAAAGGTAAGTTCAAGGCACTATCATGTCACATCGGACTTGTGAGCCTATCTCCCCTTGGCTAGAATACGAAAAACGCATTACCTGATGATTGCCTGGACTGCCTCAGCAGCAGCAGCATCGTCGCGAGTCTTGGAGTCGAAGCCAACTTTAGCAGCGTAGAGGGTATTTCCGACTTTGTCACCGGGAGCAGTCTTATCTCCTTCGAAAGCGAAGTTGAACTCTTTCTGGAACTTCTGATCCAAAGCTTGGTATAGTAAAGTGTCAAGGTCAGACCGGGTAGGCTGACTGGGTGGGTTTCCAGCGTTCTAAGTGAAATGCAAAAAAGGTCAGAACTTTTCGTGGTAACGACAAAGAGGGACGGGCGCACGCCGGAAATGAGACCTAAGGCATTCCTATAAACAGCAGAAAGCAAGTCCTGAATGACGCTTTCCTTTGCCGAAGGTGCTGTATAGAATATGCCGCAGAAATACACGACACGGTAAGTAACATCACTGCGATCAGGCGATACAAGATCGCAATAGATGAAGTCCCCCTTAATGAGAAGGGCCGGGTCGCTCTTATTCGGTGGTGGCGGTGCTTTGTCGTACTTCACTGGGAGCCACCCGCGGGATTCGGAGGCTGGAGATTTCAGGAGGCTTTCAACCTCGGATTGAAAACCAGATTTCACAGTGACTATAGTCAAGTTAAAGTCTGATTAACGAGTAGCTCGCAAAGGGACATACCAGCCCATTGCGGGAGGTTGACCTTGCTGGATAATGAAGCTATGAGAGAAGTAATTACAATGGAGTAGGCTAGTGACAAACCTGAAAACATGCTTCTCAATGTCTTGGGACAGCTTAGAGAAGTCGTCGTCTTCAATAATGAAGAGATGTGTGGGACGACCAAGATCATCAACAAGACCGTCCGGAGTGCCGTTAAACGGAAAACCATGATCAGCTTGGAAAAGTTTGTGGTCGCGATACCAGATGAGGATAGCTTCCAACGAGGCTGCATTTGGCTCTTCAGGAACTGGGTGAGGCTGAGGAGAATGGGAGGTGAGGATTTGCGCAAGCGAAAGGGAATGAAACTAGTACCGTGTCTAGCAAACTCTCCGCTTGAGTGTACAACTGTTTCCAGAGGGATTTCTTGGCAACCGTAGCCGCAGATATAACTTGATAATAAATCTGAAAGATTGTCAGTCGCCTTGTAGTAAACCTGTAGCGCACGTACTCCAATGCAATAGATGGTGTTGAGTTGTGCGGTAACCTCTGTCTCCATTTGCGTCCCCGACAGTTTGACAAAGATACAGTCCAGGCGGACAGAGTTCGCGTACTTGTTAGATTGCTCGTAAACGGGGGTATTCGGGTCGGTGCTCCAGTTATTGGGAAGGACCGTTGTTTCATTGAACACTCGCTCAAGGCTCTTGACGGCTTCATATTGAGCCTTTCCTGGAAAGGGTTTGGTCAGTGACTGCCGTTTTCGAGTGACATTCAACGTGAACCTTGGATCCAGTCGGGAAGACCTGTAATTCGGTTCCTGAAGTCGTCGAGAATCTTGGAAAGGGCTGAAGCGGAAGAGTGACTGTTGTCCTCAGATTGTAGCACGGGAAATCTACATACGTTGACGGTCATCCGGAATAGGCGTGAATGGCGGGTCGGTCTCATCGCCGGTCGCCGTGGTGGAAGAGCCTGGCGAAGGAGAGACAGGCTTGTTGGGATCATTGACCTTGTAGAACTGCTCGAACGTGCCGAGAACACGCGTCCCAGGGGCAAGAGCGGGTGGCGTGGTACTCGTCGCGTTGAATTGGTAGCCAAGCCTGCTTTTGAACTCGTTGTGTGCGATTTGTTTGAAAATCAGTTCCAGGTCACTGAGCGTAGGTTGGGCTGGGAGCGATATAGGCTACGAGGTGTGTTCGACGAGTAAGTCGGTTACAAAATGAGCTCGATCTCACGTTGGGGCAAGCGTTGTTGGCCTTCTCGCAGAGGTTTTTGACGAGGTCGGCAAAAACTTGCTCGTAGGTCTTTTTCTTGGGAGGTTGTGGTTTCTTGTGTCCGAAAACGCCCATGATGCTTGCTGCTCGGAGAAGAAGACAATAGGTTGTATTGGATGGATTTGCAGGCGAGAGCTCTCCTTATGACAAGGACGATGTTAGAACATCGTCAAATGGGGTAGTTGGAGGCGACAGAGCTGGGAGATTCGAATAGGTAATGGTTGTGGAAGGATCATGAGCTCGAAGGAACACAACAGAACGCCAAGCCTAATGGAGAACACCTGACGTGCTTCTCTTGATCCCGGGGATACGTTTGACGTACGACTTGCATCTGACAGGATCTGACCGTGCTTCTCAACTTCCGCCGTTCAGGTACCCCGGCACCAATATTAGGCTTCACAATCACTATCAAGCATCTCGTGCCAAATGCACGACCCACAACGATAACACCCATCTTCATATCGATGAATCTTCGATAACTAATCCCGACATCACCAGCACCCTGCCATCCCGGCTGAGCCATGGCAGTGATGGTTTCGTCGTATTCACTTAAATTAATGCACGACAGCGTCATCTGACGGTCCCACCCCATCCTACACTCCAAATAACGACAACTTGCATTGACACCGAGGACCTGCCATGTTCTCGGATGGAAAATCAAAACCGAAATTGAGGGTGATTTATTTCCGGCGTTAGCTTATTCCCGGACGGCTTCGACCTCAACTCGTTTCGCTTTATCTTCAAATCTATTCTGTGAACCGCGGTCATGGGACTCGGACCCAAGCACCCTCCGCTTTGGCTTGTCTGACAGATAGCCTGGAAGACCTTGGGAAATCTCCGCACAAAAAAATTTTCACGTTCGTTCGACGTTATCGATTACCAAGAACAAGTCTCTATATCAAGACACTTCATTGAAGGGGAGCCTACTCGTGTACATATATCATCAGTCCCATCTACCAGCCCTCTAGAACGCTAAAGCCCTAACTTTGGAATAACTCGGACTTCTCTTCCCTTCTACATCATCCCCGCACATCATGGGTGGACACAAGGAGACCAAGAAATCATTGGAGCAAGTCAAGACTGACCTCGTCAATCAGTTGACGGACAATGCCCGCAATCTGCTCAAGCAGGCATGACGTTCATCTCTACTGAGTTTGTACCCGCACTAATCCTTCACCACCTCAGAAATTTAAAGTCACGGATAACACGACTAACCTCGACACCCTCCTCCACAAGCTTGCAACTAATTACTTCAAAGAGGCCTACAAGTATGACTATAGCGACGAGCCAAAAAATTGCCACCCTCCGAAAAAACATGGCGTCGCGGACCCAAAAACCTCTGCGAAGATGTGCAGTATTATCCCACCGATTGGTAACCAGGTCAATACCTACCTCAAGGCCGGTGTCTTCAGGTAGCTTTCTTGATTCTTAGATCAGGAAACTTCGAGTTAATATGTACGTGTCATTCCAACAGCAAACTCAACCTGCCCCCGTGGATGGAACGTATGTTGTCCATTACTCCGGTCTTCTTCCTGATGCTGACTTATATTACTCGTGTTGCCCAACAGAAACTGCTATCAACGATCTTTCTATTGTCGCAAATAGTATTGCCTCCAGCGATACTGGGAAGCAATGGACATTCTACGAGTTCAAAAAGAGCTACGACGCCAAGAAGGAAGACCAGGACAGCTACACGTGTGACGCTATCCTGGTATACTGCTCGGGCTCTCTCGTTGAGGACGGTACCCAGGCCCAACTCGCCGTCATCTATTACTGTGGTGTAAGTCGTTGAGAACAACCATATCACGCCGTCTTCCTGACACCTCTTTTAGGTCTACTATGAGGTCGTTTCCGAGACCAAGGGCACTCGAGACGAGCTTCAAGGCGCTGCATACAAGGACGCGGCATCCTTGATCGTGAGCTTCCTAAGTACAAACCAGTGCGCGGGAACTAACCTGACCTGATCAAAAGGGTGCTGCTGTCCCTCAGTCGGAAAGGGAGCTCCAGGATATCCTCGACAGTTTTGCTAAAGGCAAATTCAGTTCAGAGTTCGGCTTCCAATATAATACCGTTCCCCAGGACTCCTTGAAGGGGACAGGTGTCGACTCAGCGTTCGTGACACACAATTCCAAGTTGCGCTACATCCCAGATACCAAGGTTGATGACCTAGAGGACTTTGTCAACCACGAACTCTTCGGGTACTTCATATGCTTGCGCCCGATACCCTTCTGCTGAAACCCCTTCTTTATAGTGGTCTTAATATTCCGGTGGACTTTGTCGCGGGTAAGTCTCATCCTTCATGATACTGTAGCCCTCTCACACAATTCGTGAATAGAGAAGGCAGCACAAGATACCTTCCTTCAATTCAAGTCGATTCTGAACGATGCCTCGACCGGTTCTTGGAGGGTCACTCAAGTTGACAAGACTTATACTTCTGCTGACCCTACCACAAACCCTATCCGGCAAACTGGCATCATCATGTCCTGGTATGACCACGCGACGTCGCAGAGCCAAGTCTCCATCTCTGTCACATATTTGTACATCATGACGGTGCGCATCAGTCTTTCCCACCCAGTTTCTCGCCTCATCTTTGGCAAAGATGTTTTACGAATGCCCGGACCCCGAAAAGCAAGTCGCTGGCGAACTCTTCAAGATCCTTGGCAACAACCTTCGTCGTCACATTCAGGGAGATGATGGAAAGGGCGACGCGACTGACCTCATCACGCTTAAAGACTTCATGCATAGTTACGCCACCCAGGAATTCCAGAAGACGTTCTCCTTCGAGTTCAAAGGCAAGGATTCTGAGCCTCCGAACAAGAAACCCGGAGGCAGAGTCGAGGCAATCGCGAAGTTGCTTCACCTCAAGGATTACCCTGTTACTCGGCAGGAAGTCGAGAGTTGGATGGATAATGAAGTGTTCACGTACGTTCATATTCCACCTTGTCTGCGGCTCGACCAGCTGAGCTTGCTTGCACGCTGTAGGAAGGATGAAGTGAAGTTCCCCAAGTTCGCTGTGGGTATGTATTTCCCCAAGATTTATACCGTCCTTACAGGTTAATGATTCGCGTACTGACAGGCCCCCTGTATGATGATATCGTCAACCACATGATGCGCTATGGCAGCGAACAGACCCCCAAGGACAACAACTGGTGGTACCCCTCTGATTTCAACCGGGAGTACCTCGACCCCAACGGTACTAAACATGACCTCCAGCAATATTCCTTCTACTTGTATGCTCTTGGCGATATGACCCTCGACAAGCGCAGCCATACTGGCAGTGAAAACGTTCATATACAGAGGCTGTTCATTTACTACTTGGGGGTGAGTTACTATGTACTTCTACAGAACATGGGGTGTTGACACAATGTTCCTTCACAGGTGATCTGCAGCTTCGACGTCGATAAGGCCAGCGATGGCTGGTAATAAAGAGCATCTTCGGTAGCTGTGTTTCGTGGCATGTAGTCTTGTAGTATCAAATAAGTATCGAGTGTCTCCGTATCAACGCAATTTGTAGTTGGTATGGATGCACAAATTTGTCTGACTGCATACTCTACGCAAGAGGCGAAACCTGGCTGGGGGTGAGTGCAAAGCCGACGAAATACCTTCAGCTGACGAGCAATTCCTGAGCGGAGACCGATCGTCGACCTGCAAAGGCTCGGGCTTGATACCACACCATTATCTTTCCCCTTGATTCTTTTCTGCGTACTTTTACTATTATTAATGTCAGACATGTTTGTCTGTTCCAGAATCTGTGATTGTGGAAGTCGAGCACCGGCTGACTTAGGAAGTGACTTGCCATTGGTCGTGCTACATCCACTTTGCCTCCTCCATTCCCTCCATATATGAGAATTGTGACTAGGACAGAAACATGGTAATATCAGTTTTTCTCTTATATCCAATCAGCCATACCCCCAGGAACCAACATTAACGCCGTCATGTAGCCAGTTGATATCCAAACTGAGGAAGACTTGGAAATCATTATGTGATGGTGCTCTGTGCAGCGATTTCAGAAGGATTTCGACTACGTATTCAACGGGGTCACGACAAGCCCCCCTACCTCGCAAAACCCACAGGCGGTAGTTGCAACAGAGAGCAAATGCTCGTACACCGACGGTCAGATTTCACACATTGGTGAATACCGTAATCGTATTTTGAGGTAGGCCATGTTCACGGATGTTGAAGGGGACTATCTTACACCTCCATTGAAGAGGGGAAATGGGAGTAAGTGTGCGAGCACGTCAGTGTTCGTCTGATGTTAGGGCTTCGACCCAAAGTATTATATTATAGTAGATAGAGACGAGGGACGCACGAATCGACTTTCTGCGAAAACTATGAGGACGAGCGACAGAGAGGGAGAGGTAAAAAAAAAGGAGACTGAAATTCGCTGGGTAGGTTCGCACATAACAGCACCGTATCTATACGGGAACTACCTACAGACTGCGGTTAACATTCGGAAGAGATCCGTCGTATGCTACAAGGTCCGTAGAGATGAACAAAAAACCAGAGAAATGAAACAAAACGAATAGATAGACAGCACGGGGAGTAAAGAGCGAATCAAAGCCTCGTAAGGTAACTACAGTTTATAATAATTTAACCGGGACTGAATTTGACGGAAGGTAAAGCACTGAATCATCGGGGGCGAGAGGAGCGAGGAGGCGATGGAGTGGGGTCTTGAGGCAGTGGTCTACCACTTGCCAAATATAGATTGCGATAATTGATGAAGGCCCGACGGGGCGTTCGCGTCGTGTCTTCCGTCGGATCACGAATCGCTTTCATGAACGAGGAAATAGAATGCATTGAGCGGAGATGTCTATGGTCCGATTAGTGGGAGGGGGATGATGGGTAGACGCTTCCACGGCTAGCCGTTGTCCGATCCCCACATTGTAATAAGCGGACTCCAGTTTGAATCTTGGATGAAGGGTAAAATCTTTTCTAGGAACTTGAAGCTCATGGCTGACAGCATACTTTAGGTGTCGCTACTGCTTATCTGAATGAGGAGTTGAAACTCCTCGCCGGAGTTGTTCCGTCTGCCTTCTGGCAAGTCTCGCCTCTCAAGAGGACGTATTATCCACCCAACTCGGAAAAAAGCCCAGTTGAGCTCAACAGCGTAATCGTCTTTGTCAACGGCGCACTTTCATCGATGGCCACAATGTCAACAGTACCCTGAGCTACTACGTCCGAGGAAGTATTTTTGTAACACAACGGAATCGCCTTCATTGTTGTGTGCCAGGTGGACTGCGAAGTCCCACCGCTCACGCGACTTGCGCGGAGGTTGCTTAAACAAGTTGCATTCATTCTTGTTCTAGGAGCCAATGTAGGATTTCACTTGATACGCATATATCCACATCTCTGAACAATTCTCTTCGGCCGCTGCCAGTAACAGATGAGACTAGTCTCACAAACACGCTCACGGCCTATGCTACGAAAGAATTCCGGAACGAGTTGGGCTTCGACTACAAGCAACGTCCGTCTGATTCTCGGGACCCATCACTCTCCTACAAGACTTTCAATGCGCTGCCCTTTTTCGAGGATACGAACGTGTTTAAAGTTGACCGTACCTATGGTCGTCAAGGAGAATGCTTCTACCCTGCCAAATGCAAGGGAATAGTCGTCTATTGTTATGCTACGAAGACCACTGACCAAACAGTCATTGTGTCAATCGCCTATGTCTTCTTCCTCGGCGTGGGTCCTGTCCTTTACTCAATGAGGCCACTACTAACCGTTGCAAACAGGTCCACTTGGATGATGTGTTGAAGCAGAATGAAGAAACCAATTTGGTGCGACTTCAGGGTGTCAGTCGCTTCATCCTCGTCCGGTGGCAGCGGCACTTTGTTACACTTCTCTGGGAGCCACACGTGGGATTCGGAGGCCAGAGACTTGAGGAGGCTTTCAGTCTCAAATTGCAAACCAGGTTTAACAGTAAATACAATGAAGTTAAAGCCTGACTAACGAATAGCTCGGAAAGGAACATATGGGCCCATTGCAGGAGATTGATCTTGCTGGATAATAAAGCTATGAGAGAGATAATTACAATGGAGTAAGCCTGTGACGGACCTGAGAAGATACTTCTCAACCTCCTGGGACAGCTTGAAAGTCGTCTTCGATAATGAAGTGGGACGACCAAGATCATCAACAAGACCGTCGGGAGTGCCATTAAATGGAAGACCGTGATCAGCTTGGAGAAGCTTGCGGATGCAATACCAGTTGAGGGCAGCTTCCAACGAGGTGCATTTGGGTCTTCTGGAGCTGGGTGGGGCTGCAGAGAATGGGAAATGAGAGCTTGCGAACTCTCTGCTTGAGTGTATAACTGTTTCCAGAGCGCTCTCTTGGAAATCGTAGCCGCAGATATAACTTCATAATAAATCCGGAGAATATTCAGTGGCTTTCTAGCAAACTTGCAGTGCACGTACTCCAAGGCGATCGATGCTGTCGACTTATGCCGTAACTTCTGTCTCCCTATGCGTCTCCGATAGATGTAGCCCAGGCGGACAGAGTTGGCGTACTTATTAGACTGTTCATAAACGGGCTCATTGACGTCAGCAGTCCAGTCATTCAGAAGAGCGGTTTCTTCGAACACTCGCTCAAAGTTCTTGACGGCTTCATCATAGGCCCTTCCTGAAAAAGATTTAGTTAGTGAATGCCGTTTTCGAGCAGCGTTCAACGTGGACCTTGGACCCAATCGGGAAGACCTGTAACTTGGCTCCTGAAGTCGTCGAGAATCTGGGAAAGGGCTGGAGCAGCAGGGTGACCTTTGTCCTCGGATTGTAGCATGGGAAATCTCCATTCGCTGATGGTCGTCGGGAGCAGACACAAATGGCGGGCCAGTCTCATCGTCAGTTTCTGTGGTGGAAGAGCTTAGCAGCGGGGTGACAGGTTTGTTGGGATCATCAGTTTTGTGAAACTGTTCGAAGGTATTGAGAACACGCGTTCCAGGGGCGAGAGTCGGTGGCACCGCACCTTTCCCGTTGAATTGGTAGTTGAAGCTGTCTTTGAAGTCGCTGTGTGTGATTTGTTTGAAAGTCAGCTCTAGATCACTGAACGTAGGTTGGGATGGGAGCGATATATACTACAGAATGTGTCCGGCATGTAAGTCAGTTACAAATGAGCTCAATCTCACGGTGTGTAGGGTATTGTTGGCCTTCTAGCAGAAGTTTTTGACGAGGCCAGAAAAACCTTGCTCGTAGGTCTTCTTGGGAAGCTGTTGTTTCTTTGGATCCACCGAGAATAGCCATGATGCGCATAGAGGAGGGGACAAGGCTGTATTGGATGAGCTACGAGGCTAGAACTTGGTCAAATGGGGTATGTGGGTAAGTGGCACGACAGAGCTGGGAGATTAGAACGTCCAATGGTAGTGGGAGGATCATGGTGCATGAGGGCCGAAAGGACGGCACGATAGAACGTGAAGCCTAACTCAGATGCAGCCTAATGGAGAACCCCTGAATGTGCTTCTTTACGTACTCCTTCTAAGCAGTCTGGGATCTGACAGAATCTGG
Organism: Podaxis sp. C-F-92630; assembly: GCA_018524945.1. NCBI lineage: Eukaryota > Fungi > Basidiomycota > Agaricomycetes > Agaricales > Agaricaceae > Podaxis > Podaxis sp. C-F-92630. The sequence goes on from JAEUWS010000004.1 coordinate 13,244, forward strand.
CCGGGCATCACCATATTCTCGGGGAAATGCATGACGTACACCTTCCAGAAGCGTGGGACCTGGCTGTGCTTCTCCACCTCCTTCAGCATAATGTACCAAATTCACCCTTCACGGTCACGGCCAAGAATCCAACGCTAAACACAGAGCCCAGAATGATCAACGAGGAGCGGTGGCTGAAAGTCATTAACACCCACCTCCTTCTCGATGAATGCTGATGATTAATCGTGACGTTACCATCGTCCGGTGCCCACAGGCTGAGTTAAGGCAGTGGTGGTTTCGTCGTATTTACATCAACCACTGCACAACTTCCATGACAGTGTTATCAGATGTCTCCGCCGCGTCCCAAACTCCAAATATTGACAACTTGCTTTGGCACCGACAGTCTGGGATGTTCCCACAAGGAAAATCAAGGCATAAATCGAAGGTGATTTTATTCCGGTGTTAGTTTACTCCCGGATGGCTTCGACCTCAATCCATATTCACTTTATCTCCAAATCTACTCCAATAAGCCGTGGCACATGGGGCTTGGGCTTACTCTCTCTCAGCGCTGGCTTGCCTGACAGACAGCCTGGAAGACCTTGGGTAATGTGAATTATCTCCAAATCTACTCCAATAAACCGTGGCACATGGGGCTCGGACTTACGCTCTCTCCGCGCTGGCTTGCCTGACAGACAGCCTGGAAGACCTTGGGTAATGTGAACACAGGAACAATTTCATATTCGCTCATCGTCATCGATTACCTGTATCTGCTCAAGACCAAGTCTCTATACCCAGACACTTCATTGAAGGGGAGCCTACTTATATATATATATCATCAACCCCCCACCTTCAGCCCTCCAGAACGCGAAAGCGCTTACTTTGGAATCACTTGAACTTCTCTCCCTTTCTACGTTATCCTCGCACATCATGGGTGGTCATAAGAAGACCCAGAAATCATTGGAGCAAGTCAAGACCGACCTCCTTGATCAACTGACGAACAATGCACGCGCCATCCTCAACCAGGCATGAAATTCATCTCTTCTGCGTCTGTATCCGCACTAATGCTCCGCTGTCCTAGAAATTCCACATCACTGATAACACGACGAACCTCGACGACCTCCTCAGGAAACTTGCAACTAGTTACTTCAAAGAGCACTACAAGTACGACTATAGTGACGACCCGACAAGTTGTCACCCTCCGCGTAAACATGGTGAAACTCCGCCGAAGACATCCGCAAAGATGTGCTGTATTATCCCGCCAATTGGCAATCAGGTCACCGATTACCTGAAGGCCGGTGTCTTCAGGTAGCTTTCACGATCCTTGGAGCAGGAAACCTCTCGTTAATATGTACTATTCCAACAGCCAACTCGACCTGCCCAAGTGGATGGAACGTATGTTCTACGTTATTCGCATCCTCTTCCTGAGGCTGACTGGTGTTGCTTGTGTTGCCCAACAGAAACTGCCATGAATGATCTCACTAATCTTGCAAACATTGTTGCCTCGCGCGATACTGGGACGCAATGGGATTATGATTACTACACAAGGACCTACGATGCCACGGCGGAAGACCAAGACAGCTATAGGTGTGACTCTGTCCTGGTGTCCTGCTCAGGCTCTCTCGTCGAGGATTATTGTAGGGCTCAACTCACCATCATCTATTACTGTGGTGTAAGTTGTTTTACAGCCTATATGGCACCATCTTCCTGAGACCTCTTCTAGGTTTATTACGATGTTGTTTCTGAGACCAAGGACAAACGCGACAGTCTTATAGCTGATGCATGCCGAGAGGCGGCAGCTTTGGTCGTAAGTTTCCTAAGTATAAAACAATGTGCGCGGACTAACCTGGATTGATCAGCCCCATACTACCGTTCCTGGGAGTCAGATAGAACTCCAAAACATCCTCGACAAATTTGCTGGACAAAAATTCGAGTCACGATTCTCCTTCAAATATGGAGATGCTCATCCTGACTCCTTGAATCCACCACGCATCGACGACGGGATTTTTACATACATTTCCGGGGTGCACTACGTCCCGGATACCCAAGCCGATGACCTAAGGAATATTGTCAACCTATACTTCGGGTACTCTATGTGCTCGTGCCTGATGTCCTTTCGCTGAAACTGTTTCTTCATAGTGCTCTTGACACCCAGTTGGACGCCGTCAAAAGTAAGTCTTGTCCTTCATGATACCGTATGCTTCTTATGCAATTCGTGGATAGAGCAGGCAGAGGATTTTACCTTCGATCAATTCCGGTCGCTTCTGAAAGATTCGACTAATTCTTGGAATTTCAGCATAATTGAAAAGACTCACAACACTTCTTATAATCTTGAAACAAACCCTGTCCGACAAGTCGGTATCATCATGTCCTGGTCCGACCACGCAACGGCGGATAACGGAGTCCCCATCTCTGTCACATACTTGTACATCATGACAGTGCGTATCAATCTTGTTCCGCCCCATCTTATGTTTCACCTTCGGAAAAGCTGTTGTATGAATGCCAACAACCCCGAGACGAACTTATCCGTGATATGTTCAAGACTCTTGGCAACAATCTTCGCCGTCACATTCAGGGAGATAACGGAAAAGGCGACATCACCGATATCATGGATCTTGAAAAATTCCTATACAGTTACGCCACCCAGGAATTCGAGCGGAACTGGGGCTTCGAGTATAAGGGTGATGAATCTGAGCCTCCGAAAATGAAGCCTGGAGGGGAAGTCCGGGCATACAGCGGGTTGCTTCATCTCGACCTCCCTGTCAGCAAGAAGAAGGTCGAGGAATGGATGGACAACAACTTGTTCCCGTACGTTCATGTTTCACCTTGTTTGTAGCTCATACAGCTGAGCTTGCTTGTGCATTGTAGGGAGAAAAATAATGGGTTCCCATCGTGGGCTAGCGGTACGCACTCGCCCAAATGCATCCCGTCTTTGCATGTTTAACGGTTTGCGTACTTGATAGCCTCCTTGTATAGTGATATCGTCGACAAAATGACCTACTTTGGCAGTGATGAAGTCATCAAGGAGAACAACATGTGGCAACCCGTTTTCGTCAACCAGCCATACCCCAGCCCCTCTGATGAGAAGCAGGGCATCCAATATTATGCCTTCTACTTGTATGCTCTTGGTGACATGACCCTCGATGTGCCCGGAGGCAAGGACGGCGAACCTCTTCACGTGCAGGAGCTGTTCATTTATTACCTAGGAGTGAGTTACTATGTACTCATGCGGAACATGGGATGGTTGACATAATGTCCTTTCGCAGGTGTTCAGCGGCTGTGAGCTGCCAGGCTGGTAATAAAGGACGTCATCTGTAGCTGGTGTTCTGTGGCATGTAGTCCTGTTGAATCAGATATGCCTGCATTTACGCAGTTTGCAATTGGTATGAATGTACAAATTTGTCTGACTGTGCACGGGTGGTGCTCCGAGAAGTGGTATACTCTACACGAGTAGAAATCAAGCGAGGATGTATTTCTAGACGAAAACCTTGGCAAAACCCTGCTGAGAGAGCACAAAGTCGACGAAATACCTTCAGCCAATGAACACATTCATGGCTATGGTCGACCTACAAAGAAAGGGTGCTCGGACTTGGTACCACACCATTACTTTCTTTTCCCGCGATCTTCCTCCACATATTTTTGCCATTATTAATGCCAGACGTGCCGGTTCCCATAGCCAGACATTAAATGTTCCCGCATCAGTGATTATGGAAGTCAGACACTGACTGACTTCGGAAGCGTTGCGCCGTCCGTCGCGCTGAACCCACTTTGTCTCCCCATTCCATTCATCTTTGGCATCATATGAGAATTATGACCACGGGGGAAACATGCTAATATCAGTTTTTCTCTTGCATCCCTCTACTTGTAGAACTACCGTCAGACCAGCGATGGCACTGTTTCCTACGTGCAAAGTCTTGAACATCTAAGTCAAGAGTCCTCCACACATCCAAGCATAAAGACGGTGAATGAGGAGTTGTAATTTGTGAACGGACGATTAATCATTGAATATTGAATCATAATCGATAGTCGATTGATCAACGGTCAACGGTACGAGATGAAGTTTTGCACAGCCTTGGATGTAAATTTATCGCCGGCCTCGAAAAGTTCATGCGGCGATAGGGCCAGATGGGAATATGTGCAAAGAATATAGAAGTTATGCTACCCCATGGGGTAGAGAACGAGCCTGTAGACATCGAAAGAGGCACCGGGGAGAAGCGAGTGCCGTGTAGGGCGTGCTCTTGGCTCTGGTTTTCAGGGATTCTGACGTTATTATGTATTAAGATATCTCGAAGGATCAAGGGCATCGCATCAGTGGACGAATCGATGGTTTTCGATAAGGTTTAGAATTGTAGATTATAGGTTGCTTCCCAGCCACCAGACGCTCTTATGTCAATGGATGTTGATCCGAAGTTCTACCTGAACTTCGTGGATCGTAACGTGGCTTAATTTTGGATGCCCTCGAAGAAGATTCAAGCGGCTCAACAATTTCGTAGGTGAGATGACAGCATTGACTGTACATATTTGTGGAGCCTATCAATCTTGTAACGTTTCCTACATCAAACATCCATTCATCAGTCTCATGTCCCTATCGAGAAGTCAGAATTGTGGTCGATGCCGAACTATTAGATTCAATGTACAGTTACTCTTATCACTCGTGGTGATCTCCAGATAATTGGCTCGGCGGTAGTCTGATTCGACTAAGGGGGGTATATATGAAGGACAGGACGATCGCTAAACAGTATCACTGAGATCATGGCTGGCAAAAAAACTGCATTACTTCACGTCGTGAGTTCTCCTTCCTCTTCGTATTTCATTCGGAGACGCACTCATCGCGCCTATGCACGTGGAAAAGATTCAAGCAAGCTATGGAGATGCACTTGTTCTCGAATACAACACCGGAACAGGGGCCACCGTGCGCATCCACGTCTCTTCGCCCCATGCTTCCCCTCTCAGACACAGATTCTGCTCAGGAATACATGCTCATCGATGGCGGTCCTGGAAACATTGAGCCAATGTTCGTCGAGCATGAAACGCAGGCTCGTGCAAGGTTCAACCTCTTTCATACGCTCAACCGTCTTTCGGGGTCTACTGCCGGCGCTGGCGCTCCTCCCCCACCGAATGCCATGGAGAAGATAGATACGTTAGTCCTGACGCATGATGATGTTGACCACAAGCAAGGTACCAGTTTCACTTATTCGTGGCAGGATTTGTGCCTGATCAGTCATTGGCGCAGGAATTGAGACCTTAATGGCCTCCTTGTACGTTTAGTGTCCTTTGCACTCTGGAAACCTTGGGCTGACATTTATTCCCGTGTCAGGGTGGCGGGGAAGAAGGATCCAGAGCATGCAAATGACTTGTATAATGTGTGGATAAAGGGAGACACGTTGATGGAAGCCGGGAAGAAACCAATTGAGTCTATCTGGTACAACAGGTTCGTGCCAGTTCCATAAGGTCAATGTATTACTTTCTGACGTTGTCAAACAGTTTGAGGAACATTACCACTCTAAGAGTCAGTCCGATTTTGCACTTTTAGTCGTCGTAACAATGTTAACATTTCTTTAGGCAGGGGACAAATACAAAGTGAAGGAGAAGGTGAAGGTAACTGTCGGTGGAAAGGAGAAGGAGGTAGGGAAGGAGGTAGAGAAGGTCGTCGCTCCGTTAGACAACTGGTTCGATCAGCAACTCGAAAAATACAATGCGAAAGCCCCACCAGCGATTAGTTTCAATCAGGACCTCGCCCCCAACGTGACTTACAAGGGTCGATCTGCAACGTTTGCGATGAGAGACGCGAATGCTAAGGGTGGTGGTTTAATAAAGAAAGGGCAATTTACCATTCGATTTTTGGGGCCACTAGAGAAAGAGTTGACGAAGTCAAACAAGCTGCTTGCCGCGTTGCAAGGGAAGAATTCACTCGAAGCGTCCGGGTGGACCTTCCTGCAACAGTAAGTTTCCAATGAGATGCAGTGAGAGGTATAACTCATGCGTTCTATTCCAGAGAGCTAAGCAAAACCACAACACCACTGGCCGAATCGAAACTCGAGGACTTCGCTCGAGTGAGCCGTGCTGAGGAGAAGATGGCGTTAGATCCCTCAGCTAAGAACCGTTCAAGCATCGCATTCCTTGCTGAGGACGGACCAACGCGGCTGCTGCTCCTGGGTGATGCAATTGCGGACATAATGAAGGGACCTGGGTCTTTGTATACTCCTGGCGGGGCTCCGTTCGACGTCACTTTGATGAAGGTAGACTTCGGATCATTTATTTACCTGTATTTGTCTCACTGGTGAATCAGGTGATGCATCATGGGAGTGGTGCTAACAACCGTTGGACTCGCGACCCGAAACGACAACAAGAGGAGGCGAAGAGCGATTATCTCAAGGAGAAAAAATTCAACGATGTGATCTTAAGTTTCATTTATTTCTTCTCAAAGTGAGCCCTTCTATTGACACACTTTCGGACCTCCCTTGACCTTTTCCCCATAGAATACGCGCAAAGAAATATGTCGTGAGTGTCTGTCGTTTGGTCGTTGGTTTGGTCTCTCTCAGTTGCTTCTACACAACAGATATCAGGAGCATTGGACGTCCACCCAAATCCTCATATCACTACGATGGCCGGTATCATTGCCGCGGCACAGGAGCGCAAGGAGGACATTGAAATATATCTCACCAACGTTCTCGTTCCTGGTGTGACCGAAAAGATTGGCGAGTATTTCGTTGGGGGGACCGGGGGAGCAATCTCATATGTCGAAGTAAACCTCCTTGCTCCGGGATCTCACTCTGGCGCCGTTTCCGTTTATGGGGATGATAAGGACGAGTCAGGTTGCTGGGTCTCATATATTGCCCGGAATTTCTGGTCTTCTTATCCCGAGAAGATGTTGGGCGAGAACAAGGGGATCGCTGAAATGGTCAAGAAGGCACCAAAGCTTCGGTTTGAGCCTTACACCAAGAAGCTCAAAAAGTCGCCTGAGCTTCCGCCTAAGCCTTTCATACCAGCACTCAGCAAGGCACTGGAGCTTCCGTCTGAGCCTTACACCGGGGGGCTCGAAACCTCCGCCTCAGACGCTTCAACTAGAGGAGGGGTAGACGTTTCGCTGATGGTCCTGCCGGGTGGACGGGAAACTGGGGATTCCGACCCTGGGGAGGCGGCAGAATCATCGGCTATAGAACCGGAAGTCCTCGATGTTCAACCGCGTATGTTCACGTCTATGGCCTTGTCTGCCGATGCTCCTGTCACCACATCTATGCCATTTTCCACCGGGACCCAGGCTCCCATACCTGCGGTTCCACGAGCATCTCCCACTCGGTATGCGGTTTCTGCAAAGTTGCTTGGTACTTCCGCACCCTTATTACATGAAGAGCTTGTTTCACACCAGGTTTGTTCGTATCGCTCACCCATAGTACGTCCGATTTTAACAACGAATACTGTTTAGCCATATTCCACACGAACGCTCTCTGGAATCGATGAGCTCCTCCAATATCTTGTGTCCGAGAACGAGCTCACTAGTCAAGGTGCAACGGAGATCGCAAGTAACGTTATCACCGGCAATAATCTCAAGTTCGGCGCATTCGCGGCTTTATTCATGGGAGTGCAGCGATCAGAAGAACTTCTAGCTGCAATTCCGTTTGACTTTGCCAGCTCCCCGGATTACCTCGACCAACCGAACGGACCCGTTGAGTGGCTCATACAGAACCTCTCAGCAAAAGTCATTGATCCTACCACGTGCGTTCGTCTCCAACGCTTCACGTCTTTTTGACTTATGGTCATCTTGCAGTGCCGATTTTCGAGGTAGTCAGGGTATTTACTCACTCTCTTTCGACATGCCTGCTCGACCTAGTTTGCTGTCCTGGACGTTACCTTTCGACTCGAGAGCATTTCCAGTTCCCTATAAGATTGTATGGGACGGATCCATGTCAATTCTGGTTATCTGGCCTCATTACGCTGTGGGGATTACTTCTGCTGAGTTCCGGGGTCAGTTAGAAACTACTACAGGGAAGTATAATGTAAGTCGGACTTTATTGCAGCCGTGGGTTGGTTTAACTCGTTGGCAGGTCGTCTGTCGTATCCTTCTGATGTCCGATCAGCTCACCACTTACACTGTTCGCTTTGCTGATGACAAATTTAACACGGAGAACTACAAGATGTCCCTGGTCGATCTGGCCGGTGTCTTCGGCACTGATGTACAATATGGGCGGGCCTTCAAGCATCTCGTCCTTCCAGGTTGATCTCTTGCTTGTTGAGATTTTCTTCTTTTGTGCTGACGTGTTTCAGTTATTGAACGCCTTCTTAAGGATCTCGACGTCAAAGTAGGGCTCGACAATCCTGGATTTACGCTTCACAAAGTTCTTTCGAAGCTCATTCTCAAGGATCTCTTCGCGGAGCTCAAACTCACGGATATCCCTGCATGGAACCCGTTCTCGTCATCATTCTCCCTTGCGTTTACCGCCTTACGGATTGTCGTTGAGGACGCCTATTCTTCGGCGGATCGAAAGGTATGCCACATCTAATCTCGAGGCACTCCACTTGACACTTGTTATAGGTTCTTGCTAGGCTCACCGGTGTTGCGCATACGTCCGGCGGCACAGACCTGAATCTTCCGATCCAGTTCACTGCCCAGTATACCCCCCAAGAATTCCTCCTGTATGAGTTAGCCCTCCTTCCCGGGATCCAAGATTCACTTTCCATCGGTCACCTCCTCGAAGTCGTTGACCTTTCCTTTGATCTGGCGAACACGTTCCCAGGATTATCTGATCTTTCAAATTCTCTCAGCATCTCGCATGTCGCCGTTGGCTGGAAGTCGAGCCTAAAGCCCGACTACCTTAAATTTAACATCTCACTCGATGAGTGGTCACTCGTCGAAAATGTCTTTGAAATATCTCAAATCTCCGTTGATATTGAAGCCAAGAACCTCAGATCGGAGAACTCGAAAGTATTTGTGCTTAATGGTTGGGGAGTGGTCCGCATCGCACAGATTGACGTTGAAGTTTTCTTCGCATACGACCATGCTAGCAACCCTGATATTCCCGATCGGATCTATTTCCAGGTTGGAACGCAGCAGCGAGCGATTCCATTGGGAAAGATTCTTCTGCACTTCTTAGGGGAGAATGTCTCTGTTCTTCCTGACAAGCTATCATCAATTTTGGAGGAGACGGTCATGGACAGTTTTATCGTCATGGCGGAGAGGATCGGTGGACAGTGGTCGGTTTCGAAAATCCAGATTTCGATGAGTATTAAAGGCAAGATTGACGCTTTTAGTACGTTTCTGCCTTTGATCAAAGTCTTTGTCACTCAGCAATACTTCAGGTGCCATTGAGATAGAAGAGCCTAATTTGATCATCAGCATTGATAATCCATTCAACAAAGTGTGCATTTTTTCTGTTTTTGTTTTTCTCCCTTCTTTCGAGACCCAATTTTTTGACACGCGGAAATAGGTCTCCCGCGGCATCTATGTCGGAATCAATGCTCAAGTTATTGTCGCGGATGTGATTTGCCACGCGCAGTTCACTGTTGCTTCGGCAGAGGAAAGCATCATCGCAATGACTTTCGACGCTGGACAAGAAACACTTACAGCAGAGGCTGTATTGACCGCCTTCCTGCCGGGTACGCTCCTCTCCAATACAGGGCGGATTATTTGACTCAGCCCTCCTAGGTGCCGACTTCGTCCGTTTACCTCCGAGTCTCACGTTTCTGGCTGGAATCGGCATTCAACGTGCGGCTCTCACTCTCCAGGTCAACCAGGGAAAGTTCTCGATGTCGGAGATCACTATTTGTGCGAGCTCGACGTCCAACCTCCAGCTGTGGAAGGAGCTGTCCCTGGAACAGATCACGCTCTTCGTTTCATATTCGAAGTACAATGGCAAGAAAGTCGAATTTGATGCGATGTTGAAGTTGGGCAAGGACCTCGACTACCTCACTTTCACCCTTGCCTATGAAGGTCCCTCGTCTACGCCTTCAGGATCATTGTCTGATCCTGGCACTGTGGTCTCCGCGGATACGTCTTCGGGCGCCGTATGGTCTGCCGAGGCGAAATACGAAGGCACACTATCCGTTCTGGATACTCTATCCCGAATGTCGGGCCTCGATTTGCGCAAAATTCTAGACGAAGTCGATCTTCCCGCACTGAAGAAATCCCTCGACATCTACATCACGAAACTTCAGGTAGCGCTCACCCATAGCTCCGACAAGTCTTCTTTCTCCTTTGATGCCGATCTCGAGTGGCTTTGTTTCTCTCACCTTCGCTTTGCCTGCGCCAAGACAAGTGTGTGGGCCTACTCATTCGGTTTCGCCATTGGATCCTCCAAGGAGAACCTTATCGATAACATCCCTATCCTCGGTCCCATTATTGGTGCCCATGTCGCGCTTGAGCATATATCTGTTGTTATATACAACTATCAACTCGATGCTGACGCCATTGACCCATCCCTCAAAATCCCGGAAACGACGAGCGGGGGCTCTATTTCTCTCGCTATTGCATGTCGCCTCCTCTTCAAGGGCGCAATGCGGAGCTTCACCAAGGTCATTGGCGTCTCCAGTATGGATATCGTTGGCACCGTTAGCAGCTCCATGATATCACTCTCTGCTGCTATTGGACGGCCTATTACTCTTTTCAATGGTAGCATGACGTTGTCCGGTGCGGTGCTAATCGAGTGCAAGAAGGAAAATGGTATGGCTCCTTCGCTGGGAATTGTCGGTGCGTCAGCTTGTGATAACACAAATCTGAATCTGACTTTCCCAACAAGGTGATGCACTGTTGGATTTCGGCAGCCACATTTCCAAGGAACCCATCAAAACCCGATTATGGTTGTTGGTCAACACCCTTGACGCTGGTTTGGGTTTCGAGTTCAAACTCGCTAAATGGCACGGTGTTTTTGGCTTCGACGGTCTTAACTTTGACGATGTAGTCTTCGCTGCGATCTTCCCACCCGAACAATTCCCTGTCCCATCGTCTTTTACTATCCAGGGCTCAGTGTCGCTGAACATCAACAAGGCCAGTGTCAAAGGAAGGTGATTATTCTCTGTTATCTCGCGGTATTTCGTAACTTTCAGCTGATTTCGGAATGTAGTGTTAATGTACACTTCGTGGAGGAAAATTTGATGAATTCTTGGGCTAGCGGAAGTATCGAGTAAGCCGGAAGCCTTTTCAAAGCGTTCGTTGAATGCTTATCGGCCTCCAGGGGCCTCTCGTTGAACAACATCATCCAGATCTTCGCACAAGTTCCACCTGCTCCGGAATACCTCGATGCTGGCTTCGGACCGCTCAAGTTCGCGATAGTACCGAAAGATACCGTCGATGAAAGTGGAAAACCATTGAAACAACAATTCGTGATGGAAGGTTCTTTCAAATTGCCATTCATACATTTTGAAGCTGCTGTCAAGGTCGACATTACGCCCAAGAAGGTGACGATCGACGGACACCTGAGCCGAATTGTTGTTCTCCACGAAAAACTATTCAGCATTTTACCTTCTCCAGAAGAACAGCCTCCACCACCACCCGGCGCTGGAGCATCGCTGCACGTTCACATCAACGATGGAGAGAGCCCGTTCTACGCAAAAGCCTCAGGAAAGCTCACCTTCCTCGCGCTCGAGAAGGATTTGAACTTCGACGTCTCTAAGAAAGGTCTGGAGTTCCTGCTCGCACAGGACGTCTGGACCAATAAGGGTGCTTTGAGCGGCTCCATTGACGATACCCACCTCGAGGTCGCCGCGTCCTATGAGTTCTCCCTCGACCTCATTAAACCTGACTTCACCATTGGAGGTTTCCATTTCAAGACCAATCGCATCATTGGCTTCGGGGCAGCGTTCTCTCTCAATATCGTTTGGAAGAATATCAAGTGGGAGTTGAAGATTTCGGGATCGTTTGAGCTCTTCACACTCAAGATCCACAAGTCCTTCACTATCGGAGCCGACCTCATGGACCTGAAGGCCATTGGCGAGCAAATTGCCAAGTGGATCGTTGAGACTCTGGCTCAAGACTTCCTGAACGCTTTGAAGGCCATATTGTCATCAGTCAGGGAGGTCATCAGAGTACTCAAGGAGGCCGGCCTTGCAATGGTTGAGATCCTGAAATTCCTCATCCATGAACTCGGAGTCGCCTTTGAGGTAGCCGCGCAAGCGATCAAGGAGTTCTTCAACGTCGCCTGGGAAACCATTGTCAATATTCTGCACGAACTTGGTTATATCGCCCAACAGATTGCTGACGGATTGAAGAGAATCGGAGTTGCAGCATTCGAAATTGCCACGTACGTCGATTCACTATTTGATTCAAGCCTTTGCTTACGTGGACCCTTTTTACAGTGCTATCGGCAAGGAATTCGGAGAAGCCGTCAGAGATCTCTGCTCGACACTTCTGAAAGAAGGGGGTGCAATGACATCGGAAATCGTTAAGTGTGTTGCTTACCTTAGTTTTCGCAGCATTGTGAACTCACGTGACAAAGCTTCTTCCACAATGTCTTCCACGATCCGGGCCAAGCCATTGTCGACCTCCTGGTCTCCTGGGGACGTGGTGCCATCTCGATCTTTGGTGCCGTCGCCAATGTCCTTGCAGCTCCATTCAAGGCCGTCTTCGGGTATGCCGCCAACCCTCTTCTTGCCTTTTTGACTCCTCACCAGTCATCTATCTAGGTGGATATTCGGTTCACGACCCAAGAAAACGCGTGAGCAAGTGCAAGAAGAGCTCCTGCTGACTCTCATGGTCCGGATGAATGAACTACTTGACGAGGTGGGATCAGCCATACCTCCAGGAGCCAACATTAACGCCACCATGTAGCCCGTTGACATCCAAACTGAGGAAGACTTGGAGATCATTATGCAACGATGCTCTGTACAACGATTCCAGAAGTACTTCAACTACGCATTCAACGGCGCCGCGACGAGTCCCCCTGCCTCGCAAAATCCACATGCGATAACCGCAACGGAGAACAAGTGCTCGTACACCGACGGTCAGATTTCACACATTGATGAATACCGTGATCGTATTTTGAGGTAGGCCATGTTCACGGATGTTGAAGAGGACTATCTAACACCTCCGTAATAAGTGGACTCCAGTTGGAATCTTGGATGAAGGGTAAATTCTCTTCTAGACACTTGAAGCTCGTAGCTGACAGCATCCTTTAGATGCCGCTACTGCTGACCTGAATGACGAGTTGCAACTCCTTACTGGGCTTGTTCCGTCCGCCTTCTGGCAAGTCTCGCCTCTCAAGAGGACGTATTATCCACCCAACTCGGAACAAAACCCAGTTGAGCTCGACGGCATAATCGTCTTTGTCAACGGCGCGCTCTCGATCGATGGCCACGATGTCACTAATACCCTGAGCTACTACGTCGGAGTAAGTATTTCTGTTACATAACGGAATCGCCTTCATTGTTGTGTGCCAGGTGTACTACGAAGTCCCACCGCCCACGCGACTTGCACGGAAGTTGCTTCAACAAGTCGCATTCAGCTGTGTTCCAGAAGCCAATGTAGGATTTCACTTGATACGCATATATCCACATCTCTGAACAATTCTCTCCAGCCGCCGCCGGTAACAGATGAGACCAGTCTCACAAACGCACTCACGGCCTATGCTACGAAAGAATTCCGGAACGAGTTGGGCTTCGATTACAAGCAACGTCCGTCTGACTCTCTGGACCCATCACTTTTCTACAAGACTTTCAATGCGCTGTCCTACTTTGAGGATATGAATACGAAAAATGTCGAACTATATCTTACCACAAAAATCCTCAGGTACGTCGCATCAACTGTTCTTCTATCCACTCTCTCATGATGTATATGCAGCATGGCCCCTCTGCCTGAATGGGTACAAGGTCGGCTTTCTATCCTCCCGCAGAATACGGAAATGGGAAGCTGACTCAAGGCTTCAGGAAAAGCGCTGGCTGATATGGCGTCTGAGTATCGTCAGATCGTCTCTGGAGGGGAGAAAGGTAACTGGAGAAGCTTCAAAGTCGAGCATACCTATAGTCGTCAAGGAGAATCCTTCCACCCTGTCAACTGCAAGGGAATAATCGTCTATTACACTGCTACGAAGACCACTGACCAAACAGTCACTGTGTCAATCGCCTATGTCTTCTTCCTCGGCGTAGGTCCTATCCTTTACTCAATGAGGCTACTACTAACCGTTGCAAACAGGTCTATTATGAGACTCTCAACCATGCTGCTCTTGTTCGTAAAGACTTGATCAAGAATTTGTGCGATAACCTAGTCAAACACATGAATAACGTGAGTCAACACAATCAATCAACACGTTCCTCAGCTGAATAACATATCACCTATAGCCCGAATCCATGCCAACTGCACCAGACATCACAAGACTTACAACCCTACTCGATCGCTATGGCCGCGACCAGTTTTACAACCAGTACAAGTATGAACTCATGGGCGATGCCACGAGGCCCAAGAAACGTGTTGCTGGAACACCACTCTGCACAGTCGAGCAAACGGGCGAATTCGAAGATTGGAATGACCAAAAGATATGGAACTGGGTCGATACCATTCTTTCCGCGTATGTCCGATTTACGTGGACACTTTCCCCGTACTGATGAACATTTGATCGTGCAGGGATAGGTTCTCGCCCATACAGAACAGTAAATTTCTGCCCGTCAAGACTTGATTCTTTTGCTCAACGTCCCCCCTGCTTCTAGGTTCTTCTATCCGCAAGGGTATGTTTGACGCTGTCCAGTACAAGCTCTCTAGCGCAAACGACGATGGCCTGAATTCATGGAACGTCGACGACTACGACAAGACCTATTCCTACGATGAAACAGCGAACAACGCCAGGGTCGTTGGCATGTTCATTCATACGAACGGAACTTTGACATCAGGAAATGATACTGTCAAGATCAGCTTCGTTCACTTCTCTGGAGTAAGTTCTTGCATTCATCGAGTTGGACGGTCGACTAAGACATCCCGTAGGTTCTCTATGTGGAGGAGGATGACCCCTGGTAGACATCGTCGAGATCTGATATTCTTGTAACAAATTTGATCGTAGTCACATCATATACTCTGAATGTATTCCTTTGTATAGATTAACAGGATATGCTACGAGTTGGTCAGCAAGCGCCCCTCACCGTTCAGATTGCAAACGATCGAAGGCACTGGGCACTGGGTGGCTGGATGATGTGTTGAAGGAGAATGAGGAAACCGATTTGGTGTGACTTCAAGGTGTCAGTCGCTTCGGAGGCCCTCGGAAAGACTTCTTACCACTGGGAAAAGGGCAACATGAAGCGTCAATTCGACCTTTGAGCCGTTCACAGCACTGCGCCACATCGGGGGAATTGCATCCCCTTCCAAAACCCCTTTTTTGACTGTGCTGGCAACGCTCTACTTGTATGTTCTTGGAGGCCATGAAAAGGGCGGTGTTCTCTTGCAGAGGCTATTCGGTTACCATATTGGAATGAATGAACATGTCTCGTATTTGTATTCGCAAAGTCTGGCTACTTTCTTGCAGGTGTTCTGCGTTGAAGGTGGGATGGGGTCCTAGGGAAGGAAGCTGTTCGCGTGTCGCTGTGCTGTGCATGTCTTTCCGGTAGAATGTTGAACGATGAAATTAACTAACACAAATGAGCGAATTCCGATTTCGTACCAAGGGCATTTATCGTGGGAGATACTGGCAGAAGTTCAAGCTTCAAGGCCCGGAGCAGGAGGTGGGAAAAAAAGCGTGTATAATGTAGTCTAGGAGAGGAAGTAGTTTACATGATGGGCTCCAGAACGTAGAGAATTGGTGTCCAAGCGGGCGAGTGTGCTGAGCATCGGTGGAAGTCGATGGATAGCCTGTCAGTAGATGACGTATGCCAAAAGTTTCGGGCAGGCTGGCTTAGTCAGCTTTTGCCGCGAACTGAACGATCCAGCCTGGGCCAGGGCTTGGCGGTCCATCTGGCTCACACATACTTCTCACTGGGAACGTTTATTGCGCATACGTCCTGTATTTTTGTTCACGTGCTCTCGCCAATATTCTCCTGGTATGTTTGTATACTGTAGTTGACGTCGAATCCCAATGGTTTGGAGGGAGGCGTAGTCACGAGGGTTGCGAAAGAAGGGCACCTGAATCCGAAAACTTTTTTGTATGTTCTAGTGGAGAGAAGAACCCCCCGGAAGCTTTATCTGATAAAGTTCGGATACAGATGTAAAGCAACCCGGCGGTGAACTCAGCCATAGCGGTACGCGACATCGAGGCATGCCCGAGTCCGGGGCCGACTATGAGATCCGGAGGCTGCAAATCCCGGGACGTGGGAATTGTTGTAGAACAACGCTCAAAGTGGAAGCGCCTTACGGTTGATCTCGGTCCTACGCTTCGGTGGCTCAGTGCCAGTCACCTGCCGATGTCTTGAATTTTCGGACTTCAAACGTCCTGGTCACATTCAATCTATTGTTCTCCACTACTTCTTAGACTTTATCCTAGGAAAGTTGTGCTCTAAATGTGTTTCACCTACCGTGTTGGTAGAAATCATGGAAGGACTTTGGGTGGTACCCTTGGACGTTACCGATTATCGCATTGCATCCATTCAGCTGTAAGAAATCATGGAAGCACTTAGTGCTATCTTACGCCAAGGCTCATGTCTGTTGGATGCTATTCAATATCTCCATTCCGAAGATGAGATTCTTCATTTAAATTAATAGGGCCTCATGTATATATAATCCACGGTTCATGTAACTGTCCCCTCGTAATCGTATTCCAGGACAGGCTCATACGAATCATCCCGTTACCAATATCCTTCAGTAGCAACTAGCCACAGTGTCCATAACCTCGTCCTCTTCATTTCGGGACGCACTCGAGCGAGAACTCTTCAAAATCCTCGGTGGCAGCCTCCGCCGTCTCATAGAAGGCGATAGCGGAGACAAAGACACTGACGACCTTCTCAAATTGTCCTAGCTGAACACCGGATCTTGGACGCGCTTGGGTTGCGCTGTCGAACCCGGGGCGAGGGTAACAGGTCTTTCGTACCTCAGGCTTTGGCTCGTCGACATTCCACGCATCTGTCCCCACTTTGGCCTGTTGGTCTCCAGCCAATCGCGCAAATCTAACCGATACCCTTCTCTTTCATCACCGTCCTGATGCACTCGTCAGCATTACTGCGCATGACTCCGTACGCCGGACAATGGCATCGCAACTCTTGATGAAAACCTGGGTAATGTGCTAGCTCTGAGTATCAAAGAGCACTATCAACTTGTTTTCGCAGTCGCGCAGACTCAACTTGGATCCAGGGATGAACAAAACAGAAGATGCCTTGTGGGCGGCGGTATTGGGGTCCGGATAGATTTCGGATATCTGGTAAAGTTGGATGGAACGCAGTTATATGGAGTGTTATGCTGGTTTTGTTCTGGACTTGGGAGCCGTTGCAACGGCTGTCGTATTGTGGAGAGACGATCCGGCTCGGTAGCTTAAGGTGTGGTGGGGTTCCGTTTGAGCGCATGCCCCGTGCTATCCCATCTTTGAGGGGCGCACCTAGTAATCCGACTAGCGTTGTATCTTTCCAACTGTTGCATTTATGCGCACCTATCAAGCAAATCGTCACGACTCACATCAGGCATATTCAGTTCAACTTGAGGAATCAGACGTGCTGAGCGTGTCTGAGTAGTCTAGAACTGATGAAGTACACTGCTCGTGCATATCAGATATCCCTATCTATCCTAGCTTGTATGTATATCACCCAAAATGACCCTGTATTCAATACCCGATTGAAGATTTTCCCCATCTCATGCTCAAAGGGCATAATATATCCCGTATTAATCTGGGGTACACGTCGTGCTATTTAAGCAGGAAGCGGAGAACGCCCATTGGGTTGCCATTCCCAAAGTACGAGTTATACTTTCTCAACCAAGCGTGAAATTGAGGACCATAGCTGAGATAACCAGCAAATTTACCCATCGCGGATGCTTATAAATGGATGAGCTCACCGCTGTCACCACGAGTTTATGCTACATTACAGACGCCCTTTGACAAACAAGCAAGGGTACAAGACGTAGAAGACAACGACAAGGGACTACAGCTGAGTACAAGTGTGGGCCCAGTAGAAGGAGTCACTAGTTTCGTCCAACGCACCGAAGGCGACGGAGGATGGGGCGAACGAATACAACAAAGAGTAAGCTGGTTATAAGCAAAGGGCATTCGCCGGAAGAATCCGAGACACTCACTTTGGGTATCGTCATATCTCTGCTTTTATAAATCATCTCACTTTCGTTGCCTTTGTTTCGCATTTGGTGCATTGAACGAACTAGGGTCCCGTTTACTAGGCTTGCCAGCTGTAATTCTTGTCATTGTCTTCTACGTCTTGCTTCTTTGCCTGTTCATCAAAGAACGCCCGTAAGTGGCACTAACCCCTGACAACAATGTGAACTCACACATCCTTTAGCTTCCGCAATGGGTATATTTACTGGTTATCTCGTCCGTATTCCCAAACTTCGTGCCTGGTTGGAAAAGCATAACTCGTACTCTGAAGAAACTGCCGTGGGTTTCAATCTCCGTTTCTTGCTTAAAGAGACCGGCATGTACGGCAGATTAATACGGTCTATTATACCCTTCGGGCACGAGGGAGAGATAGTTTGCTTGCTTGCTCGCGTGATCCAGAAGGATGACATGAATCCTGGTCTCATGGAGGAGGAGGATCAGGATAGGGAAGTCAAGAAAGAGCTTCTGAACCACAGCGGGCTGGAGGATGGGGACCTGGAATGGGTGACATGTTCTGACTTCTAGTGGGAGTTGAGCGTGTGCATATGAATACGAGCTTGAATTAGACAGGAATATCTCATATGCACAAGTAGTGTACGAGCGTGCAGGTAGTTCCACCTTTATTCGTTTCTAAGTCAGCTAGATGTGCTTAATGTGCCGACCCTAGTGTGTCCTACCTTACACTTGCATGACGGAGGTAGTATTATTTTTGACCGATCTTGCTAATGGAGACCCTGAAAGCTGATTCGATGCTCCTCCCTTCGCGTTTTTTTTTCCTATGGTATAGATGGTATATCAGCATCTACACCAACGCTGCTGTCTCAGTACGGCTAGGTCGATACCATCAACGAACTCCACAGTGTAGGTGTCTGCATTGCCTCGAAAAGTGCTTAATGCCCACAAACCTTTTGGTGACTCGAAAATCCAGCTCGAGTGGGACGTTTCCGTTAAGGGGATAATGCACACAGAAAGTGACGCTAGGATCTGCTCGGCCGCAACCCAACCACAGCCGCTCAGGGGACTATACCCTCAGGCCATCGCTCGTCAGTCCTGATCCGACCACTCAGCCTCCCCCTGATCGACGCTACCTGGCCCTGCATGCTGTATGCACTTGTGCTTCACATCTGCCGGATGTGCAAAAGTTCGTTGGTCAGATCCTGCAAGATATAGTTGAGCCCGGGAGTTTTCTGCCCAATGGCTGTATCGTCCCCTCATGCACCGCCTAGACGTTGAAATTGACTGAATAGCGTGAGGAACTCGCAGGACTCTTACGGTTCCGTAATGACGTTCCATTGGCGTTGAAGCAACAAGAAGTAGTCATCGGTCGATTTCGAAGCACCCAACGTCGCGCAGCTAGGGACTGGAGCGTATAGCGTCCGTAGAATGGATCTTGATTGTAACTGACACCGGACTGCTCGTGTGCCCAGACCCTGATGGTTCCGTGTCTATATCGATAGTAACCGGTGCATGTTTGCTTATCAGTGGTCGACCGCCGAGTTCTTGCGGGTGTTTTTAGCCCTCGCAGCTGGCGGCGTCTTCGTGATGTCATTTTGAGTCGGGGTTGACGCACGAAACACTGCCATCGTATGGTAAACGCTTTCCCCGCTGACATCCCTGGGCGTCGAGCCTTTCAAAAACACCAAGAACTAGGATTAAATTAGCTATACAATACACAATTAAAAGGGGGTATACGTCTTCCACAGCTCCTGTTCGACCTTGAGTTCGTCCGTGTACTGCGGCAAGCACCGCACAAGGATATGCGCCCAAATACCACAAACATTCCTGCGGGACCATGCACCAGCCGTCAATTCCCAATACGACGGCATCCACGCAGCGCATTCCCACCCAACAAGCCCAACAGGCCTAAACTGCTGATCGACGAGCACATTTTCGGGCGACACATTACCATGGACGAAACAAAGATCATACCGCTTCTGTCGGATAATGGCCGCCAACGCACGTACGTGAGGGTCATGAGCATCGGTCATGGCGCAACACGGCTCTTCATGGAAGCGATCCTGAGACCTATACGGGCCAACGGGGTTCTTGGTATCAATCCGGTACGAGGTGAACGCACCACCGAGGTAGCCGCATACGGAGCGGCCGTAAGGGGAGCGGAGATACTGGAGTTGGTTGAGCCAGTCTCGGAGGGTATCGGCGATGGCGGTGATGTGGTCCGGAGAGAGAGTATCAAGAGGTGTGCGGGACAGCGGTGTGCCTGCGATGCGTGACATGAGCAAGAGGCCGTCTACGTGGTCGAGGACAGTGGGAATGGGAATGGTAGTGTACTCGGCAATAAACTGGAGCGTGAGTGCTTCCTGGGTGACTGCGTCGCCACCGAGCTTTGCATAGAGACCAAAGGGCAGCCTGAAAAGGTCGGGGGCGTTGGAGGAAGGCCTGGCAAAACACAGCAAGAGTCGATAGACGCAAATGCGAAAAGACTGCGAGAGCCGCAGCCACTGGGCCCACAGGAAGCTGGAGAGGGAAGGGGGCCTGGGAAATTGAAGACTTGATATATTGTGATACTTATGTTGGCAACTCACCTGTGGTCCATTGGGGGTTGTGATGTGGAAGAGAAAAAAAGAGAGTGCTTACATAAGAGGGGACGGAACCGACGAGATTGGGGGGAAGGCTTCAAGGGGGGGTTCGTTCTGGGTCATTGTTGTTTTGGTTGACAGCCGTCAGGGAAGCAGCGGATGTTTTCCAGAAATATCACATCAATATGAAATGTCTCCGAGTAACAACATGTTCGGGGACGAGCTAAAGTTTGATGCTGCGCATGGGTATATTGCACTATGATATGATACAAATGAAGCATGATGGATGGTGTGATCGACAGCAAGAAAACAACAACGAAACCAGTGCAGGGTCCAAGAAATGCATGTACAAGAAAGCGGACAAAATGTTTCCAAAAAAAAAAAACGAAAATTACATGCGGTTAATCACAGAGTCGGAGAATGTCGCCTTGGAGGACGACCCGACCGCGCTCCTGGAGAGCGGTGACGCCCTTGACAACCTCTGTGGTGTCAAAGTCCTCATGTTTGTCCTGAGGCATGGCGGCGTTGAGGTACGTAAGTAGGGCGGAAATAGACATGTCGTCGGAAGATTCGTATGTTGTGGCGAACAAATATGAAACGGACGCGGAAATGAAAGCACGACGCCCGGCCGGAGAGTCCAGATCGGCGAGCCCAGTGGGGTGTGGGCGCCGAATAATGGCGCCACCGCGAGATGAAGAGGGACGGGAGTCATCCTCGTATTCTCCCTGGGCGTCGGCATCGCCCTCTGCATCAGCGTCATTGTCCCAGGACCGCCGGCGGGGACGGGAAGGACCTGGTGCAGCAGCAGAGACACGGGGACGGGGACGTTCAGCAGACCGGAGCCAAGCAATGTAACGCTCGACATCCTTCGGGTGCTTTCTTCGGATCCGGTCTTCTTCGGCGTCTTCGCTTTCCATATCGTCCGAGTCCGAGCTGTCAGAAAGGGTGTGATCCAGGGGACGCTTTGAAAGTAACTTTGAATCGCCGCGTTGGTGCCTCTGGCTGGAAAATAACAAGCATCAGAAGGTTGTTTTGGAAGGGTGGTTGAGTAGCGATCACGTACTGTCGCTTCTCGCATTTAGTTCTGTGTTGGATCCAGGGATAGGCGCAGTAGGAGCTGTCCTGGCGCAGCTGGACCCATTTCTGACACAAAAGGCAAAAGACACGGTTAGGCTCTACCTCGCCGATAAACTTGTCCGCGCGGAGGGTGGCGGCCCGCTGCTCGGCGTTGCGGCGACGGGATTCGTGGGCAGGGGGATAATTGGCCGCAGACAAGTCATTGAAAGAGGGGCTGTAGGGAACTGGAGAATGTCTACGAGGGGGTTCCTGTTTGGGCTTGGGCCTAAAATGGTAGATAAGTGGGGGAAGGTCCAGCCGAAGATATGTATAGAGAGAGAGAGAGAGAGGCTTACGGGGAAGGCTTGTGGCAGTCTGCACGGTGCTGGAGCCATTTTTGGACCGCCTGGAGATGATCAGAGGAGGGGACGTCGATCCACTTGTCGCAGAGATTGCAGAGTACGCGCTCTGCATCAAACTTGCGGACATCGGGGTCCTTGCCGAAAAGATTGTTGCGCTCCTCTAGCGCATAGACGTTTTTGCTATTGCTGATTGGCGTCAAGTGGGAAATGACCGAGGAAATTGAGGTACCTACACTTTTTTGGCTAGACAAGACTTGCGGTGGGCATCCCAGGGGATGGAACAATAGGTTGAATTGGGGCGGAGACGTATCCACTTGTGGCACGAGGCACAGAGGACACGATAGGCCTCGAATTGGGCAACATAGGGATCTGAACGGAGGTACTGGATGCGTTCCTCCTCTGTGCGCTTCGCCCTACGGCGCTTTGCGGGTGGATGGGAGAGAGCCTCTGCGGTGGACTCTGGGGTATATATGACGGCTTCGCGATCTGCAGAGGGGGCAGCAGGACAAGACTGGCGGTGGGCATCCCAGTGGTCAGTAGTAAAGTCGTTGTCGCCGTCTCGGATAGGGACGGCGTCGCCACAATGGTGGCAAATGACACGGCCAGACTCGTACTCTTGGGGAGGAGAGTCGTTTGGGATGGATTTCGGAGAGAGGGACATGAGGGATGAGAGTTGAGTAAATCGGTTGAGCTTATGGCGAAGAAAACATATATTTGAAACTCCGCCAATTAAAGCGGGAGAAGCGTATGGAGACTATTAATAGGCACATCTTCGATAACCCCATTTGGGGGATCCTGTGTACTCGGACGTAACTCAGTGATAAGGTAAGAGGGGGTCTATGTGTGTCACAATCTTGTCCAACCCTGCCAGCCACAGCGTCAATTCCCGATCGAATTCTTCTTCATCGGCGCCCTGCGACAGGCGATAGATAAAGTCGGCGCGGTTGGGTACTGCCCGAAGGGCAACCTGCAATTAACCTCTGTGTTTAGTGCACCAGAGTGGCAGTTTATTGTGGGGAACGTACTGCGACGAGAGAGCGGATGACGGTGTTGTGGTGTTGCCTGAGGACTTCATCGTACGCACGCTTGAAGCAAAGATAGAGATCGAGCTCTGGCTCTTGCTGCATCATGACCAGGGCGCGACAGACATAGCGATAGCCCCTAGTAACACCCGAATGTGAGAGGGGGAAGGGGGGGGGGGGGCTGCTCCGGTCTATTTTTGTGACATACCTAATAAGGAGAACCACGCTGGCTATGGCGTGTTTGTCGGGAGACTCGAGTATGGCCTCGAGGGTGGCGTCGTTGTGAGCATTCAAACGAGTGCGTAGGCCCTGGCTCGAGCGTGAGTGAGGATAAGGGGCGGAGAATATTATAGAAAATGTACCCCAATGTTCTTGCGGATGTCTGCCTGAATAAAGGTAAAGACACCGTGACCAAGCAAGTCTGATAGGGGCGTGAGAACACGTGTGGGGATTGGGGAGTCAAGGGGGCCACTGACCAAAGAGCTGGATGAATCCGTCGGATGCCTCGAGAAAGGCTTTGGCAGGGACACCGTCGGAGGTGATTTGGATATCTGCAAAAGACTGGGTGTGGGGTGAGAATGGATGGAGGGGGGCTGAGAGTGCAGGGCAGTGAATGAGTACCTTGATTGACTGAAAGGTGGTAACGTTGTGCATGATACGTGGCAAAGAGTTGCTAATTGGGGAATATCGAAAGGGCGGCTCAAGGGAGAATAGGACTTGCCAATGCCTTCAGAGACAGCGCAAAAACGAGTGCGACGGGATGGGCACGCAAGGGAACTGGAGCAAAAGCGCAGTAGAGGTCTGTCCTTTTTCTCTGTCTGAGACTCTTGTCTGACGTGAGCAGGCGAAGTAAGCCCCTAACCCTGCTCATCTTCCAATGCTCACCCGCTTAGGTCTCCTGCGCAGAGTGTCGAAGACTCAAGATAAAATGCGATAAACAGATTCCATGCCAATCTTGCCAGCGCAGGGGCTGTGCCTCGCTCTGTCCAAACGGTACATTGCTCTCTCTCTCTTTTTTTTTTTTAAGAACTTTTTAGCTCATTTTTGGCGCCTTTTTTTCCCCCCACCTTTTCACAGGCTCCCTTTCCACTGGCCAGGGAACTCGCTTCGTCCTCGCTGCCACCGAACACCTCCACCGCCGCATCGCACGTCTCACCACCCGCGTCCGCCAGCTCGAAGATGCCCTCCAGCAGCTCCACGCCAAGCACTCGGATGACCCTCATCCCCTCCTCCAAGATGACCTTACCACCGAAGACCGCGACGACGACCCCGCAGCTATGCTCGATGACTCCTCTCCCCATGCCCAGACAGAAGTCATCGATGCCTTTGGGACTCTCTCCATCTCTGATCATGGCATTTCTCGCTTCTTTGGTCCGACAGGAGGCTCAGAGGTACATCCTTCTTTATATCACCCCATACCCGTCTCACACACACGTCCCCCGACAGTCCCTCCTCCTCGTAAGCACACCCACCGCTGCTGCGCTTTCGCTCAATATGCTTACTTCCTCCCATAGGCCCAGCACTCCTCTCTCGACCCTCCTACCTCCGACCATCCCACCCCTCTCCCAGAACTCGCCCTCTTTTCCCAATCCTTTCCCTTCACTCCCATGGGTTCACCAGCTGACGTCCATGACCTCATCAAATCCCACCTCCCCCCATGGAACCGTGCCGTCGCTCTCGTAGATACCTATTTCGAGCAGGTGTCTTGGATTTTCCGTGGCGTCACTCGAAACCAGCTCAGAGACGACATGCTTCCCGTCATTTACCGCAAGCAACCTCCCGTCCCTGGTGAAGACTATACTAGTCCCCATGATCTCGCTCTCGTATTCATGATCTTTGCCATGGGTGCTCTCGTCCAACCTGAACCCTCAAATGCAGAAGGTGAACATTTCCAGCAACTCGCCCGTGCCGCTCTTGCCCTTCAGCCCGTCCTTGAAAAACCCTCTATCGTCACCATCCAGACCCTCCATCTCATGAGTATATACAATGCCATGAGTGGAAGCGATCTCAAGAGCGAAACCAGCATGGAGATGACCTGGTCTCTCATCACCCTTGCCTCTCACCTATCCCAAACAGTACGTTTTTTGTCTTGTTTTTTTTTTTTTTCTCAGCCATCATTCACGAGACCCCTCCCCAGATTGGTCTCCGTGAGTCTGCTATCCATCCCTCCCCAGTCCCTCGGTTGACCCGTGGGAGCAGACAGAGACAGTGCCAGGTGGGGCTTGTCCCCGAAGATGGTCCAACGTCGCCGTATCCTATTTTGGGACCTCTTTGTCGCTGATGTCTGGCAGGTCCGTCGTCAACTTGAGTTCTCCCCATTATTTTCCCCCCTCACACTTCTCAGAGCCTCAACACTGGTCGTCCACCCTCATTCTCCCTCGCTTACATTGACTGTAGCTTCCCCCAATATGATGATAAAGGCAAGAGTGGTTTCGGTTCCGCCTGTGCGTGGTCTCCGCTGGTTCACTAAACCCCTCTACTTATTCATTCTTAGTTGAGATCTGGCAATTCCGTTTCGCTGCCGAATGCGTAGCAGAGGTCACCTCTCGCACTCTCACTGCCGAGGCTCCGAGCTATGCAACGATCATGGAACTCGACCGCAAAGTCCGCGATTTTCCTCTGCCCGAGGGGCTATCCAACCCTCCCAAGAACGACCTCGGCGCTTCCTTCCAGAGATGTGTTCTCGATCATATCAGAGAAACCGGTGTGTTTCCACCCCTCGTTGTATCAGCCTCTTACCCTCAAACTTATCCTCTTTAATTTCATTTACACAGTCCTTATGTATATTCACCGTAGCTTCTTCGCACAGGCAATCATCGACCAGCCGCTCAATCCCCTCAAGAGTGCCTACGCTCCGTCCTTCACCGCTGCCTATCGCGCTGCGTCCACCATTCTCAAGTCCGTTAATGAACAATTTAATCTATTCCCAATCTCTTGTTCCCGCTTCTGGACAATGTGGACCTTTGCTTTCACTGCCGCTGTGAGTTGTACCAAACCTTGACCGATGTCTTCGGGAATTATCATCCCATTAATACAACAATTTATCGGCTCAGGTTATCTTTGGCACCGTCGTTATCCGCGGCCCGCGCTCGCCACTTGCTCAATCCGCTATGGCAGAACTCGAGCAAGCTTTAGTTCTCTTCACCAAAGCTTCCAAGTACAGCATCCGTGCCTTGAAATCCCTTCCCATACTCACCAAGCTAGCCGACAAGGCCCGCTATACACTCGAGAACGTCAAGGCATCTTCTGCCGGTGATGATTGGAACATTCAGATCCAGGCGCAGGGAGAAGATCACGACGAGTTGGCGATTTTTGCCGGCCATACAAGGGTTGTGTCTGCGAAGAAGGCGGTTTCTTGTAACGTTGCAGGAGGCGTTGAGCAGGGTAGTGATGGACAGAAATCGTCGAGGAGCGCTTCTGCAGAAGCATCGGCCCCTCAGCCGCTTCAGCACCATCAACAGCAGCAACCTCCTCAGCAACAACTTCCTCAACAGCAACCTCCATTCGTGTACAGCTGGCAACGCCAACAACAACCGACGCACTACGAGTACGGGTACGTCCCATCGGAACGCACAATACAACAACAACAACTAGACGCACCTTCGCCTGCTTCCTCGTCTTCCTCTCAAGGATATCACCCATGGTCAAATGATCCGATCGTGCTACGCCCGCCAAACATTCCACAGGTGCCACAAGTCCCTACTCCGCCACACGCGTCAGGACATACCCACGGTGGTGCCCAATATGGCCACGGAATATCAGAGGATCAATTGGATAGTGGCCCAATCGAGCTTCATCCGCCGTACTACGCGCCAGCTTCGTCACACAATCACATGCCCCATCCGCAGTCGTATCCTTCATCGCAAAGCCATCCTCCACTGCCTCCACCTCCACCTGCAACGGCTGCTCCTGCTGTGGCTGCGTACTCTCTCAACACTTACTCCCGGTATGCACCACCACTTCCGCATCACCAACCGCAGCATCAGCAACAGCATCCCCATATTCAACATCCGCCCCAGCAACCGATACATCACCCCCATCATCCACGCCATCCCCATCATGGCGGGACGGCCGAACTGGCCGATCTGGGGCTTGCATCGCGCGACTCGAGATTGGACGAACGTTGGAGTTCGTTCATGGCTGATTCCGGGCTGTTGGAAGACATTAATTTTCGGTCGCATTGAACGGCGATAATAAATCGGGTGGATCGAGGATGCGGATGGTTATATTTGGTTGCCCTGGTTCTCTTGTCGTTTCGATTATTTGATAATATATTTTCCTTCTTTTCTTCTGTTACTATCCTCTTTACAACCGCCCTTGCCTGATGTCTAATGCCTAGTAGAGATGTAACTACCTACCCGCGTGTACGTGTCCTTGTTATTCGTTGACCTCCCCGCTCAATTGTTCATTACTACCTTTGGGAAGTTCAATCGCTGTTGTTCGTCCCTGCCATACGCCGCTCCCTAATCCATAGTTGAGTTATCGTCATGTTTGTCGCCATGTTTGTATATATATACATTTCATATTCTTGTTTATGTTTCGAGATCCGATAATAGATCACCGCGCCCGTGACAAATTAAGAATGAAAAGGGATTTCACCGCTGTCCACGGCAAAACATCAGAAAAGCAAACAGTTTGGAACAGAGTATCGAGGGCGGAGTCTGATCTGGCAGCGCTGCGTTCTGTGACACTAATTTGCGATGCGACCCCCCTCCGAATCGCGTCCGCCCATGATCTTTCCGACACAACGGCATCCCACAAGGGCGCCATCATGTGCATGAACCTCATGAAGCGTGTCATCTCAAACCCGAAACCCGCAGTGGATAGCTTTCCTGAAGCCTAGAGCCCAAGGGTAGATTATGTCAACGGTCCCCCCTTTCTTGGGGCGCTCCATGTGTGTCGCCAGGAGACGTGTTACGTCTTATTTTCTACGAATATCCATTCTGCTTCCGTTTCGGCTCCTCACTTCGACCATCGAAACGCGAAGAAACTTAAAGAAGGTTTACCTTTTGTTTTAGTAATCCAACGAATTCGGAATTCGGCACGACCGATACAGACTTAGGAGTCAGAAGTCGGGAGGGGGTGTCCTAGTCAGAATTTAGAAGTCGAGTGCATGTCGTAGAATATTCGTAAACCCGTAAATTCGGAAATGCCTATCACGCGGATAATGGAGTGGATGTATTATAGTGTACCGATTAAGTGGTTCATCGAACTTGGAGCTTGAATAGACACTCAGAGCTAAATGAAAGGGTTCTCCCCAAACCATCACAATCTGTACACGTACAAATGCTACATTGCGCACATGGTGTCAGATGCCCTTACCCCCAAAAGAGTATGTCTCTACCCGTTCTGTTGTTGTGTTGCATATGACTCGAACGCAAGTCCTACATACTTCGTGTCTTCCCAAATTGCGCCACGGTGTCATAGCTAGGCAAAGCAAGGTCACTAGCAAGCTCCCGTTCGGATCTTCGAAGATACTTGATCACTGTCACAAAATACAAGCTCCAGCATGGCGAGTCGAGTCTATTGTTACCCGACCTGGGCAATTGACAATTTATCAGGAATTCTGTACGTATTAAAAAACAACTTAAGGATGCCTTTTACCTCGTGCTTACATTTGAAGTTTAGAACATGTCACTTAGTCGACACATCAAATGAAGAAGGAAACAAATCAGGCATCATGCGTAGACTTCTCAGTCAAATTCGATTTTTCATAGCGCCAGTTTTGTGGTGTCTTGTGATTTCGTATCCGCTTTTAGCGCCTCCTTGGTCTTCTATCTGACATCCCTGGAAGGGGGGAGCCGAACAATGCTGAGCTAACATTCAATGTTCGCTGAATGTAGACCAATCAGGGTCAAATCTTGACATGAGGCACTCGACAAACATGAGTGCCACCTCGCACATTCATACACGGGGACCTTGCAGTAAGAATTAAGATGTGGGACCACATGTTGGGCGAGTTGCTGTGATATCCGGCTAGCGCTGGACCCTCGGAGTGATCGGTGAGCGATAACTGGCTGAGTAATGAATAGGATTGGCGGTGGCGTGAAATGGAAACATATGTAAAGTACTAGTTAACTGATGGTGGGTCTCGAGCGCCTTCCCGGGCTCAGCAAATTCTAGATATGATTATTTTGGTGAGAGGAATATGTATTGCCAAGCCCCGGATCTAGAGGTTTTGATAGCCTTGATACCTTTCCATGAACCGAGCGGTGGCACATACCATATGTATCCAGGTGAGATATTGTGGCTCGGGTGAGAAACGAAGCACGGGCAACAGACGTGTCCGATTCATTTCACTTCGCTGTGTACTCTTTATCATATACTCTCACGACAGCGCGAATGTTTGTAATATATGGTGGTGCTGATCCATTCTATGATAGAAGTTCAATCGCAGCATGAGTATGGAGAGACGGAAAACGAAGACAATGCGTTACAATAGCTGCCACTTATCCCTCGGGTACTATTCCTGTAATCGCCAGGGAGTCACGAGGCTTAGGACTTTCCGCAGAAAACTTATTACACCAGTTATCACACGCATCGGATCCCGATAAATGAACAACCAACACATACTCACCCGAGATGGTATACGAAAGGCCTTGACATGCGAACTCCATCCCCTATATCCATTTTATCAGTGATATAGGCCTGCACCGAACGCACATAATGTTCGTTCCTCTCTTTGGATTCTCTATGGATCTGATGGTTAGGGATAGATTACCAAGCATTCTGTGTTTTGTTGGTTCCGTGACACCACCATTTCGGACCTTTTCCCAAGTTATGGCGCTGGTCATACGTGAGAGGCCAGTACATATTACGATTAAACATGTCATTGGCGGACACTCTCTTAAGGGGGTCTTGTCCAAACACGTTTTGCACAGGCTCCATGTGGCCTTCTCCGCTTTTCACTTGCCGCCTTACCAGGTGGCTAAGAAAGTCTACGACTCTCTAATCAAACTATGCAAACCCTGATTATTGGAGCCTTCGTTCCAGTGAAGAAGGGAGTATTAGAGTTGCAGCAGCAATCACTTCAAAAGCGTCAGTCGTGAAGATGACAGACATGGAAAGTAGATCTCGTCATATATCATGTTAGCGCATGCTGAGCGGCTCTAATGGCTTGAGCAATGACGGTATGATTCGTCTCCCACTTAAAACTCATTGAAAGTTCCTGAGGCGTCAGATCTCACACGTTCTGAGGAGAGTATCACAAACAAGGTCAGCAGTCACCTGTGTACGTTCAATAGGTTGTAGAAGACGAGCGTATATCCAGCTCTCCGCTGCCAGAGGCTAGGGATCCGGTTGCGTTCTGCCATGTACACCCCGAATCTCTTCCGGGTACTTGAAAAAATGCAGTCAGCACCGCCGAACAGCGCTGCGTGCAGTTGCCATTGTATCCCAATGAAGACTATGAGGAGGCTATGTCGGTGAATTAGTACATTAAAGTGCTTGACATAGCGCAATGTAGTCGGTGTCGGACACGCGCACTCGCAGCAGGAAGATACCATCTGTATTGATTGAAATGGATTCTAGGGAGCCGGAAATAAGTGTTGCCGGTAAGTGCAATGAATGACTTAAGCTCGTTAAAAACAACATTCCACTGATTGAAGACATGAATTCCAAAATACTCGTATTTTAAACTGCCCGCAAAGGCTGAATGAACACACGAATGTGTTGTATGGTAGAAGATGGTAGATTGTCCGGCCACCGGATGAGCGAATAAGGCGCCCATGACGTCATAAATGTTGTAATTGGCTTTTTTTTTGCCATTTCTGCGGGATTTGTTCTATCTATTATGCGTGTGGAAGCTATTGGGTGGACATCGAAAGTGCACTTAGGGGTTGTGTTTCGCAACGGTTAGAATTCGGTCTTTTATAACATATTCAAATGCAGCTAACCTCATCATGTGATGCATTGTCTACAAGGACTGCCATGTTGTGTCCCCACAGCCACTAACCTAGTCGTATCCACCAGGAGCCGATGTATTTCCGCGGTTTGTGGTGATATGGAAAAAGTGTGTCCTTCATCCTTATGAGTAATGAGTACTCAACTGGCTTGATGAAGGAACAAAGAAAAAGAAGTAGCCTCGTCTAGCCATTGTGTGTTGCCGCAGGCTGCTCACAATATTCCTTCCGCATCGCGATGGCTTTGCTATCCCGAGTTTATATCGATTCATCCCTTCGTTTTATAAGGTTTGGCCGTTAGAGGTTTGATTTTAGGTTTTGGCACTGTCACCGAGCTAGGATGCCGAGCCGTGCGATTTTGGAGTAGGTGAAGAAGAAAAACTTATCAGTGGGACTAGGGATTTACGAGTTCGTCTGTTTTTTTGGGTACGCGGGTTACATGACAAGTGTCCACAATTGTCCACAATTTGCTAAGATAAACATGGTGTTACTGTTGTTGGTGACTGCGTCAGAGACGAGAGCGCTGAAGGTAAGGAAACTCTGCGGGTGAAGGAACAAGCGACGTAACGAGGCGAACACATCGACGCCACTAGAGAGATTAAACAATTATGTGTAGGGTCATAATCTAAAGCTGCAGATATCTTCGTGGGTCTCATTACTCTTCTCATAGGCACTACGCAGGTTCTGGACATCCCAGTGGGGCCTGAGGGTGTACACATTCGTCAAAGAGGAAACTCGATTGTCTAATCAGAGTATTGAATGCTCCACTCGAGGTTCTGTGAATTGGCATGGCAGTGAGTGGCTGAAGTGCGGCAGAGAGCTACATCTAAATAAGCCCTTACCCGGGTAATCGATCAGGTTGGAGCACTGAAGACGTTATTCGGCCTATCGCAATACAGCTTAGGGAGTCTTTATGTCGGGAACTCAGAGCAGCTGCTCCCGCAGATAATTTCCGTCAGTATTCCTAGGGAAATAGCGATCATCATGGCTAAAACATACATGAAGGCTGTGAACTTGCGTAAGGAGCGATTCTCCTTCACCCTTTCCTGCTCGCGGTTTGGCTGATCCGCCAGAACACAAGTATAGGTGTAGGACGTGTTGGAGAATTTTGCTTTGGCGTACACTGCTAGGTGGCATGAAAAGGGTGAAACGTAAGCCTACTATGTGCTCGTGCCCTTTGGACAAATATGTTGGTTGCGAGAAACAGGGAGACTAGCCCTGGCCTGTGAAAAAGAAAGCTGTGTGCCCAAGAGAGGACATTAGCCTCTCCATGCCGAGGGACACAAATACACAACTCCTGAAAAGCAGCAAGAGAGCAATATAAATACCATCCCTAGACATGAAATGTTATGATGACGAAAGACTGAGAGGCTAGAAGACTGGAAGAATTTGATAGACTAGAGCGTCATTCTGGGTAGCCATTTCTGTTTCAGGAACGACGATATGAGTAAGGCGCACTGTTCACGTACTTAAAAGATAGGATATTGTGCCATATCGATCACTGACACAAGACGCAATTCAAATACCACTCTGGAGAATGAATCGTAAACAATAGGGCACAGAGCCGCCACATTAAACCATCTTATTACATGTCAGAATTGCTGAGGCTCGTTCGCAGACATCGGTAGACTCTAACCTACTAAGGTTAAAGGAAGTAAAACACTAAGCCGGTGAATCATATAGCAATTAGCGTAGTGCAACAACGTGGACATCGGCCCACAAGGTCGTGTCGAGGTATGTTTACCCCCTTCCACTCCATGTATGGCAAATAAATTTACCTGCATGAGGAATGCAAGTGAATGACACTCTACTTTCGTCCTCTGACTCTGCCAAGCCTTCCGAATTCTCCGAGCATGGTTTCCATCTAAAAACTATGTTCTCACTGGTGTCCTACTTCTTTGCAATGTTTTGTAATGCTGCCTGTGCGTCGGGACGCAAAGTGACCACTCCATTGTTCAGGTGATCTAGACGCTTCCTTAACACACCACCTATCTCTGATGGGTCAGAGCCTTCGCTAGCTGGATACTGATATCCCACATACTAATTCCTATTATTGTTACCTTCTCCCTTTCCGGAGCGCGACATCGGGAATGAATACAAGTCATGAAGTCAACGCCACTATGTCCTAAACACATGGAATGATAGTAACGTGGAGATATAGGTGATTTCTATAGTCGTTACACGCGTCCTGCAATGGTTCATGATTCTCGAACACTCCATACACCGGGCTGGCTATGAATTTCTTTGTTCTTAAAGGAGTACTGTTGTCCTTCGTGCATGGTAATCCGGTACAAGAGCTCAAAGCGGAATCAATGGAAGCGATCTCGCCGGAGGGTACAAATAACTTTGGGAAAGGGTCGAGAAGTATCCGTCTGTGGCGATAAAATTTATTATTCACCCCATACATGCTTTTGTAAGTGCGCCTCACTCTAGAAGGTCAGACTGCTAGATTTTCAGCTCTTCGCATCAATATGTCCTTCACGATAGCGGTCTCGATTCGTTCCGAGAGATGACTGATGCTCAAGATCACTTCCTGCAATTCTTCTCAGCCAGTTTGCCGCTCTTTATCTCTAGATCACATCAGGATTGACAAGGACACATAAACTCCCTGCGTAATGCAGCCATATCATTCGGTTTCCCTAATGTAACCACGTCATTGAGTTCCCTGATCTCTCCACCGAGCATCTCGCGCCTGGCCCCCCTTGGTAGGTCGTGCGTTTGGCTGCTCACAGTCCAAAGCCTTCCCCCGGCCATCACATAAATCCAGAGATGTCGCCAGAGTACATTTCGTTCGTCTAAGCCTTCAGCTTGCCCTCTCATTACTTTTAGAGGTTTACTGCTACAGCCTCCAGGAAGACTGCTTTCTCACATGAAGCTAGGGGCTCCTCATGGCTGCCCATGATAAGACCTAGTATTATTTGGCTGAAGGTGAACAGATATTGCCTGGGGTTTCTAAACCCATACTTGAATTCTTTGGGTCAGATATTTGACCTAAGGATCGATGAAAGGGGAGAAAACGTCTTTGACGTCGCTTGGCATCCCCCGAAGCATCTCCTCCCACTTGTCTTCATGTTGATTCCAGGACAATCCACTGGTTATGAATGAAGCTAGGTAACAAGCGGTTCGAAGCCATCGAAAGGGTTGATCGTCCTTCAACCGGTACCCGCGTACGATTCAGCGCCCACAACTCATTTCGCCCTCCTGAAAACTCCTGTCAGCTGCAACAAGAAGTCATGCTTCAACACAAGGAAATAACAACGACGGCGGAGATTAAACGTTAAACGATCACTCTTGATGAGTCGGAATGTGTTTTGTTGATCTGTACACTGTCACAAACTTAACGCGGCTGACGGCTTTTCTCTAAGAGCGAATAGAGCCACCTTCCCACACTCCAGCACGAAAGGTCCCACCCTCTATAGGTATGGCTCAGTTTTGCACCGTGAGATCAGGAGAGACGGTACCAACTGTTTGACCCACTATCTTTTTAGTTTCCGAAGAATGGAACGATGGTTCGAAATATATCACGCTGATATCTTAGCACCGGGGCTCGCTGCTGGCGGTAACTCGTTCTATCAGCCACAAGGGGCCCTACCACCACAGTCAATGCGAGTGGGCGTTGAAACTAAAGTGGTGCCACCACCTTAGTTTCAACGCCCACTCGCATTGACCCGTACCTTGCAATAGCAAACAGAATTGACACAGGAACTATCGAGGAACTGTGCTTGATGACCAAGGTCGGCGCAAGTAATGAGCTGCTGGACTATTTGACCGTTTTACGTGGGATAATGTCCCAATATCGGATTTCCGTTGCACTGTTGTGCGTCATTGGCCGAATTCATTTCAATTCAACGAGGAGAACAATAGGACCGCCCGACACATCCAACTTGAAGGAGCAAGACTTAGTACTGTGGCGCCTGGAAAAGTCTGGTGGGCTTGAACATGTTGGAAAAGTGGCGCGGACGGAGTCCCCAGTCTCCCTTCCTTACCAGATAGCAACCTTAACGTGAATATTTCGTGGGGAACTTCCGGACAGAGGCTAATCGTGACGATTGAAGAAGCTCAAGCTGTACCGGACTTCGTAAAATAGTCACCTTATAGGGGTTAACCAGGAGTTCGGTTCGTGTGTCGCCGCCGGTTGCCATTTACCCTGGCAGGAGAAGAAGACCGTGCCGGTTTTACTGAGGCTGTAAGGTCTGCTCATCAGTTGGGGGTACGTGAGAAAGCATTTTTCCTCGCTAAAGTGACCCTGGATGCACCAACCAGGTCGCCGATAACAAGGGATATCAAAGAGCGTCGGCTGGTGTGGGTGTAGTTCACCGCAGTATGGGCCTCCGCTCACTGGCTTACCCCAGACGTCTCACATGCTATGTAGGTGGAGATCCGATGGACTTGGAAGAAGAACAAGGCATTTTACAAAATTTCCTAGGTAGATGAAGCAGAGCAGTCCATGGTAGGAGCGTTCCATACTTCGTGGTGGATGTTATGGTAGGATCATACCTCCACCGTTGACGCAACAACTTTATCATTACATCCCTATTCTGCTCTACCCCCCATGCTAAACGGCTGGCTTGTGCGCAGTTGCGCGATCTCTACTGTGGAGCTCATCAGGTGAAAGGAACTTGATATCATCCGTCTGCCCGTTGCCCGGGTACTTAGTCATCGTGGAATTTTATGGTAACTAAAGGCGAGCGCACGTTATCATACGAGTTCGAACACCCGAGATAGTGAATAGTCGGAACTATAAGGCCAAACTCCATTGCGTTTTACGGGTACTTTTTTATGGAGACCAACAATCCATACCAACCAAGAGATTGAGGTTTTCGTGCGAGTAGTCCTTCGCGTCATCCTATCACCGCATTCAATCCACATGAACTTTCTCTGCCGTCATTAACGCTATCTACCCGTAACGCCCCTCCCAACACAATCCCATCTCTCCCATCTTCGCCTCGTCATCCAGATCAAACATCACTGTGCCCGCCAAGCCAAGCCCCGCACCGATAATAAGGATAGCGCATCTAAAAATACCTATAAATAGCGGAAAAAATAATCAGACACGCCTTGGCATCGACCCTCCCGAGCCATCACCAATCCTTCTTCACGGAGTTGCAAAAAAAAGTCGGCTTCGTGTCGTCATTCCCCGTATTACGATTTATTAATAATTCCCGCCGGCCGACTATGTATATATGCACCCGTGCTGTGTTCCTTGTCTGGATCGGGCACAATCGCCTGTAAGAGGCAGCTGCGATAAAAATAAATGCGCAATTTAAACAACTCCTCCATCACGACGTTCCTGGCTTGTCCCCCCTTGCCTTTTATACCGATCCTCGCGGCCGCCGCGCCGTCACATTGACCTCATCGTGTTCTCTTTCGACCCAAACGCCAAAACTCTGTATAAATATATCCTTCATTTTAATTTCAAATTCCAGGCCATGCCGGCGGGATCGAATATAGACTATTTTGGTCCTGGTTTATTACCCTTCCCCAGTCTTTAAACGGGCTCGCATACGTCACCAGCGATGTAAAAAGCACAATGGGATACTAAAACGGCTATATGCGATACAGCAGGACACACAACGGATGGGATACAGCGGATCAAGTGTTAAGGGTCGAGAAAGAGAGGCACAGAGAAACAGCGAAGAGAGCCATAAAACACGATAAATAACCGAGTAACACACGACAGGGAGCCATAGAACCAGAGTCCTTTTCTAGTGGTACACGATGACAGGGATAGGCAACCTGTCACTTCAAAGTTTTCGGAGTGTCGAAAAGATGCTGATCAACCTCCTCCTTCAGGCTTCAGGTCTTTTTTATCGCTGCCAATTCCGCCCAGAGACCCGGGGCTACCGGCCAGGGCTGGGTCGTCTACCTCGGAGCCGACGCGTCGCTTATTTCCAGCCATACTGCCCATGCCGACGCCCAGAGGAGAAGCGGTTTGGCCGCTTCCCCCACCACCTCCCCCTCCACTAGAGCCAAACATATCGGCAATGTCCGCTCTGTTATCCCCACCGCTCCTTTCCCATGACATTGAGGGGTCCCTGCCGGAAGAGGATGGGTTTGCATTTCCGGACAGGAAGTCAAGCCAATTCGAACTCCCTTCGGCTGGTCCTGATGACGAATTTGCCGAAGGATTGGAAACTAGGGTTATCAGTCAGCAAAAGAAGCCTTACGTGAATATCTCACATGTCAAACCACTTGGACACTCACCAGAAGGCGCAGGGTTGGAAGATGGAGGACCAGACCCAGTGTTCGAGTTGTGGACCGGCCAGTCGAGCCCGAAGCCCTGGCTTTGCGACTGACGGCTATGTTCGTCCGCATCCAAGAATGCGGAAAAGAGGTCGCCACCACCACTCCCACCGCCACTACCTCCGCTGCCACCGGGGTGGTGAGAGGAGGACTGGGGTGGGCGCATCATTCCTGGATACATGCTCGTGTCATAGGAGGAATTGGCACTACTGGAACGTGCGGCGGAAAAGGCAGAGGGTGGAGGCCCTGAACCAGCAGTACGTGGGGCGGGACCACGCGAGGAGGAAGAGCCGAAGTCCGGCTGGAGAGGAATGAAGACCGGTGGAGGCGTGGTGTGGTTGGAAACCGGGTAGAGAGGCGTGTACTGAGAATTTCCTGAATGGTGGTATTGTCCGCCTGTCCTAGAAAACGAAGCCCCTGAGCCAGTTTGATAATGGTATGCAGTTGAGCCGGAGGGCAAATGGTCGTCGGATGGAGATCGGCTATGCAGATTGGGGTGGTCTGTGCGTGGGCGCTTGGAATGGTGAGACGGGTGTGTGCGCAGGCCGTGTCGATCGCTGGAAATGGGAAGCGAGGACCCAGAAGCCATTCCGTGCATGGGGAGAGGAGGCTGGGGAATGGAGAGACCGCGGTCATGCATAAAACCCATCTACAGAGGTAAGGCAAGGTCAGGCGAGATGACGGGGGGGAGACGTACATCGTTAGACATGGTAAGGTCCGAGCCGCGCTTCAATTTGGGATCGCCCCTGCGTTTGCCCGAGGCATCTTCGTCGTCGTCTTGATCATCGTCGTCGCCATCGCCCATATCATCTATCTTGGTGTTGGCGTTGCCTGCAAAGTCCTGGGGTCCACGCGTATCCTTTTCGCCGTCGTGCTGTAGGAGATGAGGGCTGGAGAAAGGAAGAGAAGGAGGAAGAACGTACACGAATATGTCTCTGGACAATATCATGGATGTCGGTAGAACAGTACTGGTAAAGCTTTAGATGGTGTCCAGGGCGTTCCTCTACGCGATAAAAATAGAACAAGGGTCAGCGAGGATATTTGGAGGAGAGAGGATGAGGTACCAAAGATAATGACAGCAACGTCGACGGAGCAGAGAACACCAAGCTCATACGCCTTTTTGAAGAGGCCATTCTTACGCTGGAGGAGTGGCAGGCCAAGAATAAATATGCTGTAGGCAAAAATAGCGAATAAATTGGAAGGCGTGCCTTTAAAAAGGTGACTGAGCGGTTTCGCTCGTGCTGTAGTAGAAATGAGCAGAAATACAGGTGTTGAACGACGGGATACTGACAGTAATTGGCTGAATTTCGATCTTGCGACGGCCCATGGTGGGGAGAGGATGGATGGAGGAGAGAAGGCGAGCTGACTCTTGAAATCCGTTTGTTTTGTTCGGCACACATGCCGACATCCCACTCAATGTCCTTTTTCGGACTCCGCCCCGGCGCCCCATCACCAGCTCGCCCCGGTTCATTTCCATGGCACTCTCCGCAACGAGCCAGCCACGTCAGATCCCTCCCACTCCAGCATTCCCACGCTCAGCGCCCCAGCCCCGGTCCTTCGTCTCCTCTTTCCAAAAACATAATCGTTCTTCTCACAACCTATAAATATCCTCTGACATTGGCTCCCGCTCGCACGTCAAATAAACTATCTGATTATCAGCCGGCCCCGTAAACCAGCTTGCTGCGCACTCTCCAGATGCGACACAACCTCGCCTTGCCAGTAGTCTCCTTCTGCTCTTCCAGGACGTTCCTCACCTTTTTTCTCTCGAATTTTCGGTACTCCCGCTTCAATGTTCGTAACTACCGCCGGAACCAGAATGTAAAAACAGAACAACCGCTCACGTACACCGTCTTAATTCTTCATCCCCACTGTGACAACCCATCAGCGATATCACCGTGCCTAATCCCTCGACCGAAATATCCCCTCCTCGACAAACAACAGAACCTCGATACCATGTCTGCTGATCGTATCTAGGTGTCGTATTCTGGTCCTGGGCTCTGTCCTCTCTCATCCTCCGTCGACGGGCAATCATGTGAAGGATCAGCCGCCCGCCTGCCTGCCTGCCTCTCGTAGATTTCCTCCTGGCTTCGAGGCTCGCTTATCCCTGTTTCCGAACTGGAGGCTTGTCAAAAAACCCGTCACGCGCGGGGGTAATAGCAGGCTCAAATCTGGTCGTCGGGACATCTCTGCGCCTCAAGCCCGCCTAGAACTGGTTTGAAGATTCGGAATCTTCCTCAGAACACATGACTCGCTTGCCACACCGAGTCTTTCCTTCGCTCGGAGATTGAACTACTTAGCGCAAGACTGTACCCGCCTTCTTCTGTGCAAAGATAGGCTATTCAGCTTAGGCGTATAGTCGGATAAAGCACGACGTCTGTGACTTCCGCATGGCATCGCCAGCAGTTCAGACAATTCCGGCGGCTGCGAACATCTTGCACTGTCCAGCTCTTGCTCAACGTTTACGCGAGTGGCACCATAGGACTCAATCTAGGTATCGCCACCGCACCCCCACCGAGATGAAGGATCCAACTATCCCCGAAGAAGACTTCCCTCCACGTCCAATCCCTTCGTTCGAATTCTACCCAGTGATTCTATTCCGTCATTGCGTGCCCCCGCATCTTGAAAAAAGGCATCTCGATCGATCCAGTTACCATGCTGCAAATTGTTTGCCGCGGGATCCGGATTTCGGCGACCTGGCTGAATGGTAACGCTACTCATCTCTCGACAGGATACTCATACCCTGAGACCTGGGTGTCTACCCTGCAGCAACGTCGAGGTTTCTCGTCAGATCTTCACCTCTATTTCTGCTTCTCTTGTTCGAGGCTATAGCGATCGAAGTATAGAACGAGGACAAGATGCATATCACCAGTGTTAATGCCCATCCGTAATTATCCATCCCACCTACATCTCTACCGACGCAATAGCTGGCCGGCCAGCACAGCTAACGCCCTCTTTTCACCCTCGAAGTCTCACGTAGTCACTCACGCGCCACACAGGCTGTTCAGTGACACTACGCCTACCTATGACAGGACAAGAATTCAAACCCTGATTCGAGCGGCGCCCATCGGCATATCAATACTCAATACTGATCGAAATGCTCCAGATCGTGCTTCACACCTCACTCTGCCTCATGGATATCTATCCGACGCATGAGAACAAATCTCGCTTCTGTGTTTTGCGCTCTTTGGCACCAACCCTCACGCAAACAACGTCATACGTGACACCTAGCTTCTGTCAAAACACATTCGCTGGCATTGGTTGGTTGGTTGACTTTGAGCAAATGGGCCAATGGTTCTTCTTCGATCACTGTTGAACACCTGATGTCAAACGACAAAGTGTTCATAGCTAGGTGCTGTTCCTCTGAGATTTGAGAATTCAAGCACAGAGAAAAATACGCATGATCATGAATAAAATCAACGGCAATGTCGAAGTGTGCATAACGGCGCGCCACACCCCACCCAACATTCGTAGCTTCTTCCCTTCCTTCCGCACAATGTGAATTAGGATCGACAAGCCTACGTGCAGCCTGAGCCTGTGACTGATACTCATTATTATCAAGATTGTGACACGTCCGCAGCCTCCGTGGTTTGCAATGCCATACATCATTACCGACACGACGACTGGTTCTTCTGACAAGTGCGTGAGGAGCTGTACACCTCACCAGCGACCTATCATCCAATGGACATGATGACAAAGACCGAACCAGACCCTGTATCAAGTTCAAGATTTAACATAACGAAATGGAACGAAATGGGAAGGCCCTGACGGCTGGATCACACCGCGCATTCGTCCCATCATCACGAAGCTCCAAGTGGTCTACAAACATGCGAAAACCCAAGAACACGCGACGCGATTATGACATCTCTCTGTAACGCGAACCTGATGCTTATAGCATAAATATAAAATTGAATAGCGAAATCCACTGATGCAATTCGTATCGGATATTCGTCCTCCATTGGCCTCGAATTTACCGGGACCGCATGATGACCGATCCACCTGTGTTTATTGCATTTTGCCTCGTGTTGTGCTATTTGGGCGCTAGAAGGCAGAAGACCGGCGACATCAACGGCGAAGAATGAGAGGGAAGGATTAGGATGAACGCAGCTCGCCCTAAGCCTCATGTTCGGGAT
The DNA here is from genome assembly GCA_018524945.1 of Podaxis sp. C-F-92630. Taxonomy (NCBI): domain Eukaryota; kingdom Fungi; phylum Basidiomycota; class Agaricomycetes; order Agaricales; family Agaricaceae; genus Podaxis; species Podaxis sp. C-F-92630. Next base: position 54,626 of record JAEUWS010000004.1, read on the forward strand.
ACCAAACGCGCTCCGATAACCCATAACAAACCGTCAGAGAAACACCGATCTAATTTGAACCACCGAGACCCTAACACAAAGTTACTCCTGACTGCCATGGAACGGCGAGTCGACAAAAAAAGCCTCCGTTGCCAAGCCCATCATGCCGGAATATGTATTACTTGATAATTCCATAAGCTTCACCACCACTTCCATCCATCAGACGACATGATTCATCTCGAACGCAAGGCGGCGGTTGCAAACAACACTGCACTTCACCCCAGGTTACCTCCTATATACCAGATATCTCTCGGCTTCTCTTTGTCTAAGGGTGCTTCTATATGACTCTCGTTATTGTTTTATGCACCATCTCATCAAACTACTTCGGGTTCTGGGCCGGCTTACTGCTCGGGGCTGTGCTCGAAGCTCGTTAGATTATGAGCTATTCTCAATTGTCTTGTGCTCGGCCTCGGATAATAAGATGATCTCGGGCAGGAAGGGGAGGAGGAAAAGGAAAAAAGGGTCCAGGACGTGTGGCGTGTGGCAACATGTAGGAGGAGTAGGTGGAGACGAGTGGTTGGTGTCAGGGTTCCACATACATGCAGGCCTTTGGGGCTATTTGTCGGTGGAGAATACGATAGAACCAACGCGGCCAGACTCAGGCTTAACCATTCTGTTCTGACGGGCTCGGTGAATGCTGGTGCCCAATACGTGGGAAAGGACAATAAAGAACCGTTAATCCCTGTCCGTCGCACAAGGCTTATAGCTTCATCATACCATTCCTGAACAGTCGTAGTGGTTCGGAGAAGCTTTCGACTTGGTACCTAGCAGCGATGCTCTACACTAAGCTACTAAAGGAAGTACCCGGAGAGAACTGGGCTAGGGTGAAACTTTAAGGGTCAGGCTAGCGCGGTGCTACCCTCAGTCGACTGGCCCCTTTCTGCCTCAGACTCGGAGTAATTATACCCTCCCAGTCCTGGCTCCACCACCGGTCACAGAATATGCGTCTCCATCTTGAAGAGTCCGAACCTCACCTGCCATCTCACTTACCTCTTGCCAGGCCCAACTCAGTGGGTAGCTCACCCCCCCTGTCCCATTCAGCTCGTTCTAAGGGTACCATAAACCAATGACCCAGCGGCGGTGTTGGCTGGCACAACCAAGTTCCAGAGACTTGCGGCGTCGTATGGTCATGCCATCTAGTCCAACATGGGGAGCATAGAACCGGTCTCAACATCCCTCGTAGACCTACACACGAACGTGCAGCTGAGTAAGACTCCAACACCCAAGAGTGGGATGGACGATCCAATGGAATGTTGTCGGTTTCGTTACTTTAGTTGATGGGTTTTGTTGACTCCGCCCTTGTCGTGAGATATTCGTGAAGTTGAATTTGATCTGGGCTGCTAGTATGCGTTTTGAACAAGCCTTCGACGAGACTGAGAGGCCCGTCTCCATGTTGCGATTAATTTGTTATCACTGGCGGGCGTCGTTATCTTCTGGACTCTAACTTACACCTCAGACGGCCGGCCTCTATGCCACTTCGGACGGAGCCCACGCCATATGTTGACGTTGTGACATGGATACTTACGGCTCGACGACCTGGATCAGACTTTATCATGATCTTTCCTAGTTTGTGCAAGTTGTGTTACTAGTAATATGCTCATAACCCGTTCAGTATTGGGGAGTTCGTCACCTTGCACTGCCCCTGCACGTTCCCCTCGTCGGACCCGTCATGGTGCTGCTGATGCCTTGCAGGGCCGGTTCAATATTACTTATACATGCTGACCATCGACCGATGCTCATATACACGACTGAGTGGGATATGGACCACCCATGCATTCGGAGAGGCAGTATTGTACTGTTCCCCTTTGACCAAGTCGTTAGCTACGACGAACCGCCTACCCAGCTGCTCACCGCCCTGACTGAGTCACTTCAGATTAAGGCTAAATAAAGCAGGCAGTCGAGCACAACAATAGCAGCCGATGAGATATCTTCCCTGAAAGAAGCCTCAATGGTGTCGCCCGATCTCCTGATCCTCCCAGCCAAAGTCAACGGGCATACCAAAATATCAGCTCTCTGGCACCTGATGATGGTGTCGTCCAGTGATTTGTTTCTTGCTCTGGAGTAGCACCTGCTGCGGATTCATCAGAAGGGTTCTCCGACTCACTTCTTACACACGACTCGGCCTATAGAACAACCTAGAGCCTCACACACCGCGGACATTGTAGAGTTCAATTCGAACCCCGCGAAGCCGTGTCATGGGGAAGGCGCCTCGCAGATATCGGCAGGGAACCCGAAAAGTTCTGAAAGCCGGAAGAGGACAAATTTACGCAGAAACCTGGGTATTCCAAAAATATTGGGGAAAATACAACCTTTTTGGTGCGGTCTGTAATCTCTTCAAGTGGCTGCGAGTCACGAGAGCTTTTCATAGGCCAAGGATATTGACGTCATATTCATCCTTTTAATCCTATCCAGGTGGCGGTGCAACGACCCGGCCCTGCAGTGTACGACCATGTTCTCCATATCGATCTTGCTCGTGCTCCTCGCTACAATCTCCTCAACATCTGCTCAGGTTGTCGTGCGCCGCCGCAGGAGGCGAGGTGTAGGTTCCATCATTGCAGGCTGCATAGTCGGTATGCCGCCAACACATCACCAAATTTCAAGGGTGATACCCGATCCATCTAATTCAGTTTATTCATAGGCGGCGTCTGTCTGATCATTCTCGTGCTCTTTGTTTTTGCAATGCTTCGCCGTCGCAGGCGGAGGGCTCGCGTTGTTGCAGCGACTCAGGGACAATCTGGAGGTTCTCAAGACCCTCATATGGCTGGTTGGTTTGGTAGTAGTCCCTTTGGTGGATACCGTGGAGCACCACCGCCACCCCATGGCGCAGGTGGAGGTCCTGGAATGATGCAGCACGATGTGTATGGACCCAAATACCCCATGCCTCCACCCTACGTTGGCGGCAGCGACTCCAACAATAACCAGTTGGTGAGTGTACATATCCCTCCCGTGTGCTTTCATCTAATCCCTGAATGCGAACTTTGACGCCTTGTCTCCTAGCCACCGGGCGCTCCTCCACCAGCTCACACGAAGGTGAGATTCCATGGTGTCTGTTCCATCAGAACTCTTATTTAAATCTTTGAATAGGGAGACGAACACTTCGTGGGAGGATTCAGGGCTTGAGCCCCCTTGAACATAGAGTAACGTGGAGGATTCGGACTTGCTGTCATAATGGACCGCGAGGACATGCTTTATTCTTGTTATTAGTATCATATGTTGATCAGGATTTCAACGATTCTCCATGTGAAATATATACTACGTAGTTAAGCCATACTGATGTAGAGTTTGGACACTTGAATTTATATCATATATCTACTCCCTGCACATGTTTTAAATGCTAGGCCTGCCTCTCTACAGTACAACTTTTGGGGTGAATCGTGCTGAGTCTCGGAAGCATAATCTGTATCGTTCATGTTAGCTACTTCCATTCCACACGCGAATAGTGGGGACGGGGTTGTTGACGACGCTTCTAAGTTGTTGTCCCCTCATCTACACTTACGGCCGGCAGCAGTTCAAGTAACAATTCGGATTTGGATATAAGGGCAAGGACTCTGCGCCCCCAGACAAACCCCGAGATATCTGACATACAACTCAGGAACGATCTATGATGAATTTTTCCACAGTGTGTCGAACTACAGTACGCCTCAAACCACCAAAGACCACAGCAAGCGGTATATTAGCGACCTCGCGCGGCACAAATACATCAAGCCTACGCCCGCCAGGCGTGATATACAACAATTATTGTTGTGCTTGTATGCCCTTAGGGAACTCCAGGGGGAGCAGAAGCTATCCATTTACTATCTTGGAGTGAGTGAACGTGACTCGTATGTATGCGTATTCACCGGGTTTGATTGCTCCCTTGCAGGTGTTCAGCAGCTACTCTGCTCCTTCTTGGAGTTAGGATAAGGAACGAAGCTGGTTGAGTTATTTGGGTAGTGACTGTCTTTTCGCGTAGCATGTTGAATGTCAACCAATCAGCCGACTCAGATTTTAGATCGGGGACACATACCGTGGGAGATATTGTAGGCTGAGCTTCAGCATTAGTACCAGTTAGTACCTGGTTCTGGTTGCCCTATTTTACAACGTCAGCTCCCTTCGACCTCTAACCTTCGGGTACTCCGATCTAATTTGAAGGCGCGATTTCTCAGCTCCCGTCGATTGCGGTACCACATCAATTTTTCGCTGTGCCTCAGGACTCCAACATCACGGAAACACGACCAACCTCGATACCTTGCTCAGCAAGATTGCGACTAATCGCTTCAAACAGACCTAGAAGTACGACGATAGTGGCGACCCAGGGAAACAGCCCTCCCAACAACCTTGGTGACACGGGGACTACTTGTAACGACTTGCCGTATTGTCCCGCCGATTGGTAATTAGGTAGCTTTCGTGGTTCTGAGATTAGGAAACCTCTGGTTAACAAAGGCAAATTCAGGTCAGAGCTCGGATTCCCCTGTGCAGATGTTCCTCCTGGCTCCTGCCGTGCGCAAGGCATCGACAACGCGTTTATCACATAGAACCCTTCGTTGTGCTATGTCCCAGCTACCAAGACCGACGGCCTGAAGAACTATATCGGGCATCAAGCTCTATAGGTACAATTCGCCCGATGTCTTTTCGCCGACACCCTTCGTTTATAGCGGTATCGACATTCTATTGTAGTCTGTCAAGAGTTAGCCCATCGTTCTCTCTGATGTCGTGTCCTTCTCACACACAGGTCATGCATAGACATGGCATTGAGGGATACGTTCGACAAATACAGGCCAATTCTGAACTGCGCCTCGACCGAGTCCCACGAGCAACTTTATTTGACAAACTGGTGTCATCATGTCCTGGTATGACCACAAGACAACAGACACCCAAGTCAGTATCTCAGTCGCATACAACTACATAATGACGGTGCGTGTCAATTCTGTTCCACCTAACCTTCTGGTTTATCTTTGCCAAAGACGTGTCATCGACCAAGAACTTACGCGCGAAACGTTCAGGATCCTCGGCAACAACCTCCGCCGTCACATTCAGGGAGATAACAGGACAGATGGTATCACTGATCCAATCCAGCTTAAAGAATTTATGCAGCCCAGGAGTTCAAGAAGTTCGACTTCGGGTATAAGGGCAAGAATTCGCATCTGAGCTCGCTCATGCGTTGTAGGAGAACAGATAGGAAAGTCCCCTGACTTCGCTATGGGTATGTATTCCTGTAATCCATCCCGTCCTTGCGAATCAACCTTTGTGTGGCTTTTATAGCCCCCGTACGTGATGGTATTGTTGACCACATGATGTGTTTGGCAGCGAGGAGACTCCCGAAGGCAACAACTAGTGGCACACCGCTGACTTCACCTGCGAACACTACGATCTCACCCCTGCTATGTGTGACATCCAACAGTTTGCCTTCTACTTGTATGCTCTTGGTGACATGACCCTCAACATGCCTGGCAGCAACTGCGGGGAAGGTGTTCACTTGAAGAGGTTGTTCGTTTATTAGCTGGGAGTGAGTTACTTTGTTCTCATACAGAGCATGCGATGTTGACACAATGGTCTTCCGTAGGTCTTCAGCAGCTACGGCGGCGACGGATCCTGGAGATAAAGGGCGCCATCAGTAGCTATGTTTCGCGGCAGCATGTAGTTTTGTTAATCAGATATCCCTGGATTTACGCAGTTTGCAATCGGCATGAATGTATGGAGTTTATCTGACTGTGCAAGTGTGATACTCTGAGAAGTCATATACTCTACGTGAGTAGAAATCGAGCGCAATGATATATTCCTGGAAGCAAGGCCTTGGGACGGCCCGGCTCAGAGGGAGACAAGGCCGATGGACACTTCAGTTAATGGGTATGTTCACGCCAAATGGTCGACCTACAAAAAATCAGGTTCTTGTTTGGTCGTGGCATCATCGTCTCTCCCCTTGATCCTCTTTTGTATTAATCGCCATTACCAGGGATGTTAGTCTCCGCAGTCGAGTATGAAATGTTCCAGCATCCGTGATTGAGGAGGTCAAACACAGGCTGACTTCGCGAGACGCCTATACCCGTTGTCACCCGGGGTCGTGCATAGAACCTAAATCATCCATTTCGTCTGTTCTGCAGATGTTTCGGGATGCGTCATATCCGAGGTGGAAGTGAGAGAATAAAATCTTGTTGCGTACGCTTCATCCGCACACAGACGAGGCAACAGCTCCGCTCATAAAGGAATGTGATCCGTGTGAAGGTGTCCGCTCGATGGTCGTAATTGTCTAACATCCATCCACACCATTGGTCACTACGAATGCGGAGCAAAAGACCTACCTCACCAACACCTTCGGAATAACGTATAAGGATCACCGAAGCAGGTCAATGTGCGCATATAAATATTCTGTCAGTGAGGCAGTGAAGCAGCGCGCGTTCAGGAGACCGTATTTGTAGTGGTTTGGGAACCTGAGCTCTTAGGGCATGGATCTCGTCAACCATGAGGTCTGAGAGCTCCTCAGAGCATAGTCCCTTGGTGTACCGTGGCGTTGATGGTGGTGGTGCTGATAACTTTGTGGCTTTGTTGACGTCGGACCCGTCGGTGAGGCAAACGGTTCATGCTCGTAGGTCAGTTCACATGGTCAACACCAGTTGACCATGTGAACTGACAGTGATGGCTGTGCCGAGCTTTTATAGTTGCTCCCTATCAATCCTTGAAAGGCGTCAACAGCTTTGGATGGAGAGGGAGGTTACCAAATGTTGTCCTGACATGGCACGCCTTTCCTTTCATACCTCTGATCCGGGAAATGGTTTGTGGCCATTGTACCCTCCGAGGTTTGGTGGCTGACGTAGTGAGGGTCAGTTGCACCACATAACTGATACCGACTCTTTATCTGGGATAGGTAGCCTGAAAGGTGGTCTGTGCTATCGTCACGGCTGATTACGCAGTGGAACCATCCTTAAAATAGTCCCTAACGTTGTCGTGCAGTTTTACAGGAACTATTCTCGTGCTCATGGAAGCTGGCAATCCCCTGGACGGTGTTTGTAACGCACTCCAACGACTGATGTCCAAACATTTCCAACGACTATCCAAAACCCCTCGCGAGTCGCAGTCCAGCGATTTCCAAACTTTGAGCGTGAGGCTCGAGACTATGCAAGAGTGGATACATCGCTGACTGAGGCTTCGTTGAATGTGGGTGGTGGGGTGAGGTTGTTGGTAGTTTTAATGAATTTGCAATTCAATACGGGGTCGACGCGGGTATGTGCACAGGGAACGGAAGAGGTTTGACGAGAACGCAGAATCTACATGCATGGACGAATAAAATGTGAAAGCGGAAGCGAGCCAAAGTAAGCGGTACTGTCCGATAAATTATAACTGCCGAGTCCATCACGTAGTTGTAGGAGCAGTAGGAATGAGAGGAAGTGGTCGTCATGGCCTTGTACTGTCCTTAGCATAATAATTGGCAAGCTCGAAAACTAGAGCCGCGTCAGTAAGAGTCAGAACGTATGCTTAGGGGTGACGTACCACATTTCCAACAAAGACCTCTGTCTTTACAGCGATGCTCATATCGACGACGGCATCAACACCCTTGTGCTCCTGTCCAGGGTGAGGTCTCCATTGACGATGTCGTCCTCCCATTCATCCACAAGCAATTTGCGCTTGAAACTGTTAATCATGCTGGCCTCAAGTTGTAAGGATAACGACGCGTTGAAGCTGGTTTGGAGGTGATGGAGACCGACGTCTTTTCCTGGACGTGTCGCGCTGAAACCTGATGACATGCAGATGTTTGAGTATCTCCTCTTTGAGGGGGATACGGTATCTGCAATAGGACTCGATCCTGTCCCATGGGCCACCCTGTAGCATTAATCAGAGGTGGAAATTAGAAAATGAAAATGCTACGCACCGCTGGAGACCACTCGTAGGACATCTAGCGATCTGCCGCCCCTCCAAATGAATGGAACCCATGAAAACCGCTTCACATGATGTGAGCCGCGAATAGTAATATCTGGAGCATCATTGGACGACAGACGAAACAAGATGAGATATGTAGGATGGCGGACTTGGATAGGGATGGCAGGGGATGGCCAGATGTCGACGAGTTGCTGATTCCCGAGAAAGCTGGGGGAGGGGGGCACAGGGGTGGGAAAGAGTAGGATTTGCAATCAGATTGTTATGGCCAAGCGGTTTTGTACATAACAATCTCGAGGTGTATCGCGTCCTTTGAGCATTGATGATGCGGCGTCTCTCGGAAGGACAAACCACTTGCAGGCAGAGGCATCAAACTCACGGCCCTGGCGCCCCCTTTGACGCCTAATGGCCGATTTCCTTCGACTTACCGACGACCAAAAGATGATGTATGGCAGACCGCACTTGTCAAAGGCTCCACAGGAATGTTCTCTATCCAAAAGGCTGATAAGCTGGCGGCGATACTTCGGTCGGCGGTAAAGGAGAGATGGTCGGTGAGGAGGACGTTGGGTTTGGAGCATGCTCGAGGTCCACTCCAGGTTTGATCCATCGTTGTAGAAATCAAACACCCATCCGGCCACTTATTGGGCATGCAGATGGTTGATTTCTCGCAAAATTCTGGCCTTCAACATTTATGGAGTTGTACAGTTCCGCGCTGATTCTGCACAGAACACAATGCGTCTACCCCGGCTGGTGTTGAGCCTGCTCTTCCTCGGTGGCATCTACGCCGACCCAGACAGCCCATAGACTCCAGGCTACTTGCACTCCTTAACAGGGCCAACGTCATGCTTTCCACCGGCCACTGATTCAACGAAGCAGCCAAAGTCTACTCTGAGGCTATTGGTATGGTTAAGCTAGACTGTCCACATAGAGCAATTACTGACTTGTTCAAAGGCCAAGCTCCTATCAATTACGTGTTGTATTATGAATAAACGCGCAATTGTATATTTCTCGTTACAACGACATATAACAGCTCCGGACGATTCCGACAAGGTTCTTTCGTTAACCTCGAATACCTTTGGTAATGCTCACCTTACGAAGGCTCGTATCTACGCCAAGGAGACCAAGTATGACCTTCCAAGCCCTTCACTCAAGTTGTACATCAACAAGGACCAGGGTGTTAGAGAGCTGGAGAACGAACTCAAGGAGAACGAACAGCTTCATTTGAAACTGGAAAAGGAGCGGAAGGCCTAGCTATAGAATGCGTGTGTGGAAACTGCGAGCTACTCACTTGAGGTGCGGACATGGCGCGCAGAATGTACATTCGTGGCTGGCAACCTCGAAAGTTCTGTTGGTGACCTCTCGTGAGTACTGACTTGTTGATGCACTGAATGTTACTGAGGCTTATTTACAACTGTCTATCTCATCCCCTAACACTATCTATGACCCTGTTAATCCACATCTTTCGACTTTCATACTTCCTCCTACCACCTTCTGGGCTATGAATGTCATTAAATAGTGTCTTCTCGATGACTCCGACCCCAGGATTTGTCTCTCGTAGCACTGTCCCGCCAAGAATTTCGACAAGCATTCCGTGAAAGAACTATTGGGCAAGGAGGGTGACGATGTCGAGCTGCTACATACCCCGAGCAGTGGCAAGATCGGAGACCTCTTGCGCAAGTATGAGGACGCGATGGGAGGGAATGTTGGAAAGAAGAGGCCCTCCTCCGCTCATCCCTCCAAAGCGCCTGGAATTGGTCATCCCTCATGCAGATGAGAAGGAACTGGCTATGAAATCGCTTCCCATACCCAAAGCTGCGAAGATTTCAATCCAACGGCAAACTCTTGTTCGGGTACTGTGTAACTCATTTGCGCATTTAGCCGACCAATTGAAAGGAGAAGGGTATAGGGGACGCGGGGAGCAAAAAGACACTCTGAGTACTAGACGGCTGAGCACAACG
>JAEUWS010000010.1:0-64249 GCA_018524945.1 Podaxis sp. C-F-92630
AAAGGTCTGGCAGGAATTAAGCCTACATCCAAACCCCTTGACCATATGGCCAACCAACACAAGGGCTTCCATAGTACTGTAGTGAGGTAGTCTTGATGACTTCCTAGTTCAAGGTCAAACTAGACTGTTTGTTCTAAATTGATAAGTCTCAGATGTAGCATTACTATGACATACAAGTGCCAAAGAATCAAAGGTAGTGGAGTGGTCCCTCACTACTACTAGAAATATACTGACTTGTGCCCTGACCAGTAATACACAGCCATGATGTACTCCTAGTTAACCCTGCTAAGGCTAACTTCTGTTTGAACTACTGGGTCTTTATTCTGGCTCTCACTAGTAGGTCATGTTGACTGAAGAAAACTCCTATAAATGTTTCACTATCACTCAGTGATCATTGTATACACAAACAACCCTCTAAGCAAAGCTCAGCAGGAATCTCCTTGCTTTACCTTGTATTATCAAGGAGTTTTTATATTGGAAGTTGAGAGTGATTACAATCTACATATTATAAAAGTCTTGACTTGAAACAGGATTACACATATAAGTACAGAGTCATATAATATACATTCTGTTCTACCTAATAGAGTGTTCTGATAGTGGATGCATATGCATTTCTACTGTATGTGTGGACTGGTAAAGTATGTATGTATAATAGTTATCAGCTTTTGCTGACCAAGTCTACTAGATATATAATACCATTTGTCATTTCTGACTCAATGGTATTATGAATCTGCATTCCTTGTATTGTCTCACTAAGCTGATTAAAATTACTGACTGCTACTGAGTTGTTTTATTAACTGCTTGTGAGGTCTGTGAATCATTCCTACTGAGATGATGTGTCAACCCCTTAGTTAGGTAGCCCCTCTTCTAACTCAGACTGTGTCTGTTGAGGTCATAACTGATCTAGGTCTTTGGGTCCATAGTGGCAGCTAAGTATACTACTGAATGAAATAACCCTTAGTGTCACTTATATGAGAAAGGATCCTCATGAGGAGGTGATTAATGAATATTCTTTAGTAATAAAGTCCTGACTTCAGTAATGATACTGAACTAACAGTATATGGATGCTTCTAGTCAGTACAGTTTTCCTGATCTAGGTGCCTAGACTATGCTACTGGATGGATCCTCACAAGATACTGAGGTCACTTCTAGTGTGGGTTCATGGTCTGTTATTCTATCCATAAAACCTGATTGTATTATAATCCAGTTACTGCTTTCATGGTTGAAAACAGCTTTAGCTGTAACATCAATCCCAAAAAATAGTTTCCAAGGAATTTCATGACTTCCTATACCTCTTCTTGCAGAAGAAAAGTAAAAGATTTCCACCTGCTCAACAATGAGACCACTATATTGAGATGAAGGACATCTTTGTGTCCAAGGTATTCCCTTTATACAAGCTTTATTTAGCTAAAGAAAAGGAGCTAGACAAATTTCTTGAAGAAAATCTTGCAAAAGGTTACATTTGACCCTCAAAATCACCCATGGTCTCCCTTTTCTTTTTTATTGCCAAGAAAGATGGAAAACTTAGGCCTTGCCGAGACTATTGCTATCTAAATCAGCACACAGTCAAAAATAGTTACCATATTCCTTCTATCCAATCCATTCTTGACAAATTACAAGGATCATGATACTTCACTGCCCTTGACATCTGTCTCCACTATAACAACATCAGAACTGTAGAAGAAGACTGATGGAAAGGAGCATTTAGAACCCACAGAGGACTTTTTGAACCCACTGTCATATTCTTTGGAATGTGTAACAGCTCCACAATACTTCAAAACATGATAGACACTATTCTTGCATCCCTCATCATGCAAAACAGGGTCATTGTCTACATGGACAACATCCTTATACATGCTCTCACCAAAGCCAAACTCAGAAAAACAACTTAAGAAGTATTCAAAATCCTTTGAAAACATGACCTCTATCTAAGGCCTGAGAAATGCAAATTCAAGAAAACCAAACTCTCATATCTTAGATTTATTATCTCTCACAACAAGATTAGAATGGACCCCACCAAACTCAAAGGAATAGCCAACTGGCCAATACCCAAAACAATATGTGATGTCTGCAAATTCATAGGGTTTTGTAACTTCTATTGCAAATTCATCAAACATTATGCTCATCTTTCACTCCCACTCAACACATTGCTCAAAAAAAACTAATTCACCATTCCACTGGATGAAGGAAGCCAATACTTTCTCAAAGAACTAGTACTCATCACCCTGGATCTAACAAAACCTGTCAAAATCCAAACTGACACTTCCACTTATGTATCAGGAGCAGTCCTTATTCAAAAGTACTCCAATAGAGTATTACATTCTTGCTTTTATTACTCCAAACCATTTCCCAAAGCTGAATAAAACTATCTTACCTCCAAATAGGAGTTTCTTGCAATTATTCATGCATTACAAGAATGGCATCATTACATTGATGAATCACTATATGAAACTATAAAATGGATAGATATGACAACATCATCTATTGGGCCAAACTATCAAAACTCTCCTATAGGACAATCAGATGGTCAGCTACAATCAGCATTTATAAACTCAAAATTTGCCACATCCCCAGAAATAAAAATTGTGCTACCAATGCCCTATCTAGAAGACTGGATCATGCCATCATAGAGAAAGAATTAGAACTAGAAAAGATGAAAATAGCCATACCATTAGACAAGTTCCATTTGAAAGATTTCAAAGAAACTAATCCAAGTGTTCCTCATTCAAGAGAAAACAAGATCAACATCATAGACAATGAGGTACAAAATAAAGCCTTATACAAACAAGATAGTACCATCAATTTAGATTTCAACAGTCATATCAAACTTCCTATAGACTCATCATTGAAGAAGCACCTATTACAATGAGTTCATGACTCACCAACTACTGGACATCCAGGTATCACAGAAATACTCAGAAAACTCCAAGAATATGTCACCTGGTCTAGTATTTGAGACTATATCACAAACTACATCAAAAGATGCCCAGTATGCCAACAATACAAAATCAATAGACAACTCTTGAAGCTGCTGCTACAACCTATTCCTAGACCATAGTCTACACACTCATTTGCACAATTGTCTATAGACCTCATTACCAACCTCTCCAAATTAGATGGATATGAGGCAATATTGTCCATAGAGGACCACAGTCTAACACAGGAGATCATCATAGTATCCACTTCAAAAACTGCCACTGCTAACCAAATTTCTAATTTCTTGATCAAACATGTGTTTATCTGAACAAGAATACCCAACAAGATCATTTCAGATAGAGACCCCTGATTCATGGCTAAATCAATCCAAGTAATGTTCAAGAAGCTTAACATCAACCACTCTCCCTTAACAGCCTATCACCTGCAATTGGACAGATCAACTGAATGTTTTAATCAAGAAATTAAAATGTATGTCTCTACTTATTGTGCTCAATATATCCATACTTGGCCTCAGCATCTCCCACTAGTCACATTCTTGCATAACTCCAGAATGCATACAAACTAAAATCAGACTCCTTTCAAACTCATGTATGGCCACTCACTCAAAACATTTCTAATAGAGTTAGCCATGACAAGCAGTCTAATAGCTGAAAATAGAATAGACTAATTATTAATATCTGAAAAGCTGCAAAATTAGCTCATGAAACTTCATACAAAATTATGACAGAACAGATACAAAACTGCATCATGCTTAAAATAGAACTAAGCCAGAAGGTTGGCTTGACACTCAAAACCTTCCCATTCAGGTTGAGTCTAGAAAAATTGCCACTCACTGACTAGGCCTTTTTCCTGTCATTAGAAAACATGGAAACATCTCTTATGAGCTTGCTCTCCTCCAAATACTGAAAAATTTATAATGTCTTCCACATGCAATACCTGTGGCCTGTCACTGAAAATGACATCTATAGCAAATACTTCTTAAAACTGCCATCTGACTTTATTCAAGGAAAAGAAGAATGGGAAGTAGAAGCTATAATCAGTCACAAATACACTAGAAGAGACACTCTCAAGTCCATTAGAAAGGCTACCCCAATTCAGAATGAACTTGGCAAAATGCTACAGACCTACAGTATTCCAAGACCCTCCTCAAAACTTATAAATATTGCTATTAACTCAACTAAATGACATCTCAAAACTCAATGTCAACAACTACTATTTCCACTTCTCCAAATACTAGCTGCTACACTACCCCAGAATTGATCACCTTTTACTCCTATGAATCCACTGTTTCATTGATTTCTGTACTCCTTCAACACTTAATGAGTTGTGTTATATTATCTTAATGAGTGACAATGAGTTAAGAATATCCCCCTTCTTCACTCTTGTATGTTGAGTCTCCCTCAGTGTCACATTCACTTGAGGTTAAACTACTGAGAATCAAGTCAGTAGGGCAATAAAATAAGTGTAGCAGCTATCATCATCTATTCATCTCAGACTGTTTCTCCTTTTAGACATCTTAGTTTTGAAATATACATTTCTTTTCTTTTTTTTTTCATTCATGTTGTTTGGAGTACCTGTTTTCTTTTTTCCTTTATCTAAGATCTAACAACCTTGAGAATGCTATCATACATCCATTTATAGTAGGCTAGTACTGCTGCAATAGACTTGAATTTCAAAAAAAGAAACAAAAAACAAAAACAAAAACAAAAAACAAAAACAAAAAACAAAAACAAAAAACAAAAAAGATAGTGTATTAAAGGATTTCTATGGATAGATCTCAAAGGAATGTAGCAGAATTTGATTTCAGTAAGACAATGCTCTATCTCACAAGAGCAAGTCAATAAAAGCATAGTTTATGAAGCATTACATTCTCTTATTTCCCTATCAGGCATCTTCTCCTGGCCTCAATCTCATTGAGGGTATGTAGCACAAGCTCAAAAAAAATTTTCATTACTCACATCCACCCACAACCCTTGATACCCTTAAGGCTGCAATTTGGTCAGCTTAGAATGAGTTATCAATTAATGCCATCAATAAATATGTAAAGACAGTGAAAGGTCATATTAGAGTAGTCTTATGAGCTTGAGGATGGCATACTAGATACATAATAGTTATGTAGTTGTATACATTGATATTTCTATACCTTAATATCACTCATTTTTTACATATATCTAGCAATATTAATTTTCTAAAGCTTTGACACAAATTGAAGTCTGTGTAATTTTTAGCTATATTATATAATGTTCCTCACTTTTATCCATTATGAGTATATGTAAGAATGAATGTGAATCTGTGAATGTATATGCACTAGCCAAAAGATAGTGAGTCACAAACCTATACATTCTTACAATCCTAGTTATGTGGGGCCTATAACCTGTAGGTTGTAGTGGATGTGTAAACATAAACTTCAGTTGATGATAGACAACTGAGTGTGCTTACCTGTAGTGGATATGTATATGTAACTACAGAATAATCAATAATGATACAAAACACAAATAGAATATACATACACCTCAGCTAATGGTAGGTGACTAAGGAAGCCAAATAGAGAGGTCTACAACATAACTAATACTAGAAAAGGAAAGTCATGTGATGTTGATCAATGTATTCTAATAAATTTTAACAGAAAACCTTATAAGGAGTCACATAGCCTAATGGTATGTTGTTCTTATCTGTTGTTGTGCCTTGTTTAATTGCTTCTCTGTAGTGTTGGGTTCAATTCATCTAAGGTACAAGTCTTTATTAAACAGAATCCATCTGGCCCTCCAACCGGGCCTCCTCCTCGCCCGTCCCCGCACTCCAGATCCTCACCGTCTTGTCATCCGATCCCGAGGCAACCCGCGCGCCGTCGGGCGAGAATGCGACAGAGAACACCGGGCCCGTGTGGCCCTCCAACCGGCCCTCCTCCTCGCCCGTCCCCGCACTCCATATCCTCACCGTCCCGTCCCGCGATCCCGAGGCAACTCGCGCGCCGTCGGGCGAGAATGCGACAGAGAGCACCCCACCCGTGTGGCCCTCCAACCGGGCCTCCTCCTCGCCCGTCCCCGCACTCCAGATCCTCACCGTCTTGTCATCCGATCCCGAGGCAACCCGCGCGCCGTCGGGCGAGAATGCGACAGAGAACACCGGGCCCGTGTGGCCCTCCAACCGGCCCTCCTCCTCGCCCGTCCCCGCACTCCATATCCTCACCGTCCCGTCCCGCGATCCCGAGGCAACTCGCGCGCCGTCGGGCGAGAATGCGACAGAGAGCACCCCACCCGTGTGGCCCTCCAACCGGGCCTCCTCCTCGCCCGTCCCCGCACTCCAGATCCTCACCGTCTTGTCATCCGATCCCGAGGCAACCCGCGCGCCGTCGGGCGAGAATGCGACAGAGAACACCGGGCCCGTGTGGCCCTCCAACCGGCCCTCCTCCTCGCCCGTCCCCGCACTCCATATCCTCACCGTCCCGTCCCGCGATCCCGAGGCAACTCGCGCGCCGTCGGGCGAGAATGCGACAGAGAGCACCCCACCCGTGTGGCCCTCCAACCGGGCCTCCTCCTCGCCCGTCCCCGCACTCCAGATCCTCACCGTCTTGTCATCCGATCCCGAGGCAACCCGCGCGCCGTCGGGCGAGAATGCGACAGAGAACACCGGGCCCGTGTGGCCCTCCAACCGGCCCTCCTCCTCGCCCGTCCCCGCACTCCATATCCTCACCGTCCCGTCCCGCGATCCCGAGGCAACTCGCGCGCCGTCGGGCGAGAATGCGACAGAGAGCACCCCACCCGTGTGGCCCTCCAACCGGGCCTCCTCCTCGCCCGTCCCCGCACTCCAGATCCTCACCGTCAAGTCACCCGATCCCGAGGCAACCCGCGCGCCGTCGGGCGAGAATGCGACAGAGAACACCGAGCCCGTGTGGCCCTCCAACCGGGCCTCCTCCTCGCCCGTCCCCACACTCCAGATCCTCACCGTCCCGTCAAACGATCCCGAGGCAACCCGCGCGCCGTCGGGCGAGAATGCGACAGAGAACACCGAGCCCGTGTGGCCCTCCAACCGGGCCTCCTCCTCGCCCGTCCCCACACTCCAGATCCTCACCGTCCCGTCAAACGATCCCGAGGCAACCCGCGCGCCGTCGGGCGAGAATGCGACAGAGAACACCGAGCCCGTGTGGCCCTCCAACCGGGCCTCCTCCTCGCCCGTCCCCACACTCCAGATCCTCACCGTCCCGTCAAACGATCCCGAGGCAACCCGCGCGCCGTCGGGCGAGAATGCGACAGAGAACACCGAGCCCGTGTGGCCCTCCAACCGGGCCTCCTCCTCGCCCGTCCCCACACTCCAGATCCTCACCGTCCCGTCAAACGATCCCGAGGCAACCCGCGCGCCGTCGGGCGAGAATGCGACAGAGAACACCGAGCCCGTGTGGCCCTCCAACCGGCCCTCCTCCTCGCCCGTCCTCGCACTCCAGATCCTCACCGTCTTGTCATCCGATCCCGAGGCAACCCGCGCGCCGTCGGGCGAGAAAGCGATAGAATCGGTCGCCGAACCTCCACTCATGCAGTGTTCCAGCGGCCCCCATGAGTCAGGTAGACCCATTACAACACTTTGTAGCCCCATCCGTTTATTATAAACCTGACGCATCAAAGACTTCCTGGGAATCCATGTGAATGCCGACTGGTAAACCTCGAAACAATGCTTCTCAATGCGATCGAAGCTCAGCTGCAAAAATCGACGGGCATCGTCAACGAGTGGCCGCAGATCCTCAGCATCTCTGATCTGGATTCGCTGCCATGACATCAATGCATGAATTTTGCTTTCTCATGATTAAGACTTACGGAGAGAGCGGCGCCTGCACTGACAAGCGACTTAACCCCTGTCTTCAGTTCACCAACAATACTCAGGCACTCCATCCAATGCAAGAGGTGGGTTTTCAGGAAGTTGCGTAGAGCATCAATAACGACTGGCATGCTTGAATCCCGGACCTCATTTAAATGGGTGGCCCAGTAAACGCACGCATATTTGAGTGCTTCGGGGATTTTGCTGGCATCCTCAGGCGGGTTGGTTCTGTCCCTACGCGAGACGGTCAATTCTTTGGGAACGTCACAGATGTTATACTTGAGCAGTCCATTCATGAGCTCGAGGCATTTGAGTGCAAGTTCCGCGTGACCATCGGCGGGGACGAGAGGGGCGAATGGGGAGAAACGTTCTGGTGAGCAGCGCTTAGGGTCTACAAGGAACTCCGGGAAGGATGCATGAAATGGGGAGACTCGAGCATCTTTTCCAGGGGGGATGTGAATAACAGAGTTGAGGGGCGATAAATAGTCGGCGGGATCTAATATCCCCGACAGCATGGAAAGGGCATTGATTGACAACGGATGTTGGAGGAATATGACGAACGAGACAAGGGTCCTCATGGACGGCAATTCTCTGCGTTCCTGACCATCACAGGCTTGCTGAACAATATCCCCATACAGTCCATCGATGGCCGAGGTTTGTTCCGGGCTCCATGCGTGATTTGCCAAGGAAGTGAGTCGCTTTTTGTAATGGGCTCGTTTGCCGCCTCGAATATAACGTGTTGCTGTAACTGCATAGACGAAAAGCTTCCCAGAGTCCTTGACAATTTGAGACAATTCGCCATCGGGGGGCCACCCATCCTCCTTGTCAGGGCCGTATTCGTTCTTGATCTCGGCTAGCGATGCCTTCAAATACATCCGGATGTCACTCTCCACTACGCTTTTCTCGACGTCGTGAAGCAAGAAAGTGTTATGGGAACCTTTCGAGGAATCGAAGGCGGTAGTAATGGAATGTTCGGCTCTGCTAACGAGGAAGAACTTGAGGGGAAGGTCCGAAGGGGAACTGAGAATGGCTTGGATGAGGCGCGTAACGAGATCAGGCTCTATGCATTCGTCGAGAGCATCGATGATGACAACCTTGTAAACCCCGACCCGGCCACCGACGGCAGTCCGCAATGGCTCAACGATGAGCTTTTTGAACTGCTCTTTCACGTTATTCAACTCCATCAAATCCGGATCCTTCTCGAGTACTTTCACGAGTTCCGCATTGAAAGCAGGTGAACCCTTGGCAAGGCCGTATGCAACACCCGGGATGATGCGACGCGCGTCCTTGGTTTTCTCTGAGGCTCGAGAACAAAAGAAACTGGCTCCAAGCATCTGGCGTTCGTTCAAGCGCTCGCACAGCGACTGCGCGATCGTCGACTTCCCGATGCCTGCCATTCCTGCAAGCCAATGCACCTTAACACCCTGCTCGTCAGAAGCCTGGGTTTCCAACTTTTCGAGGACAGTAACGCGTGTGCCAGCCATGCATCCCGTGGGATCGCCATAAGCAGAGTGCCGGGTTTTATATGAAGCGCCCTCGGAACGAAGTTTGTCAATCACACCTGTAGTGATATGAGAATCTCATGTTGTCATTCTCAAGGAACAGCCTACCGGACTTCAGCATCTGTTGATGGAATTTATAAGGCTGAAAACGCTTCCTCAGGCGCGAAATCACTTACTTGCGACATGTCTTGTACGGTTACATCGGTATGGAGCTGTATATCGGTCTACGGAACGTGATGAGCACCATCCATACGCGAACACGATCCGTAATTTGAACACCTACGTGGAACAGATCGCAAGCACTGTTAAGGTCCCTCAGAAACCTTTGTATCGTTCCGGAATCGTTCGAAACATCAGCGATGCGGGTCGCCAGTGATCGAGCTTGCAAGTGTTTGTTGGCTTCAACCAAACCTTGGATAGCTCTGTGAAATCGACAAAAAGAAATTAGATACGAATGCAAGAGGCCAGGCCGATACGCACGTGGAGAAACTTTGGACTCTGTCTTCAAGCGCCTTCAGTCCTCCTTCTTTCTTGTACCTCTCCACGAGCGATAGGATAGCTTTCAATCTTGCCTCGAGTGCTTTTAACTCCTCCATGTTCGTAGATACGTCCTGCCGATAGAAAATCAACAACGCTAATGCGATAGAAATGGACTGCGCACATCACAGATCTTGTAAATCGTCTCGAATGCGGCCGCGACTGCTTTCAGAGGTAGGCAGAGGTCGGAACATTCCTTGAGTCCTCCTGCTACGACCCGCAATCCATGAAGGGTAGTGCTGCCAACTTCTTTCACTTTCTCGAGCCGTGTTGGCGGTTCTTGTTGCGCTGGCGGAACCCGGATGACGTCCTGATATTCGTTACCGACAGGCGGTGCTGGGGTTTGGAGGCTTGGGGGAGCCTGAGGGGTCGCGGGTGCAGGGGGAGATTGGTTTTGGGGTCTTGGGAGATCGTGAGAAGCCCCTGGAACGGGGTCAGAAGCGTCTTGCCCTGTCTGGGGAGCTCGAGGGGTCTCAGGAGGACGAGGAGGGGTTTCGGGTTCTGGGAGAGGTGGTGCGTTCGCAGGTGCGGGAGGTGTTTCGCCTCTTGGGAGGGCATGAGAAGCTGGAGCCGAGGCGGCGGAGGCACTTCCAACGAGTGGAGGGGTACCGTGACCGCCCGGATTTCCCGTAGATTGGGGGGCCGCCGCATCTCGCCTTCTCCTTCTGAACAATTTCAGAAAACAGGACATTGGAGATCGGTAAACGCAGGAAGAGTGCACAATCAATGGGGGTCAACGAACAAGCGGATCCGATAGATGTGGGAAGGGTGGGAATAGTTAGGGTTTATATGCGAGCTGACATGTGCTGGCCTCGAGGCATTAGAGTAGCGCTCGGTGTCAAAGTTGTCAGAAGTCAGCGCCACCTTGGCGCCTATCACCCACACTTCTTGTCCTCTACGCCTACACCGCCATTCTGCTCTTCGACTCCCAGCCTAGGCTCGCATATCTGGCACATACCAACCCATTCACCATACCACCACCTCCATGCATCGCAACACACATGTTCAAATATTCCACTTGACCCAGCCACATTCATATCAGCACAGCCATTCGTTACAGCTATACCATATATATCACCACTTCGTTTCGGCACCCGGCATCCTCATATAACCAGCCCATACTATCTCCGCCAGAGGTCACGATCCTTCAGGTTTAGATCTTGCTCCTCCTTTGCTTTAAGGTGGCTCCCCAACGGCTGTTTCCGATACGACGTGTTTGGGACGGTCTGAAAAGGGCGTGTGAGGAATCTCTCGTAACTTAGAATCCCTCTTGCATCCTTCGGGTCTTCCCACACATGACCCGTGACTTAGAGCATGCCCATAACGGCCTATAGTTAAATATCACGGTGCTCCTTGCCCTCATAGGATTGCACGCCTTTGATGTGACAACGTTACTAGCGACAGGCAAGCCATGAAAGACCTCGACGACTCTCGCTTTCACGACCAATGTCGTTCCTTTTGCATAAACGCTTCCATACACTAACCAATCAATTTGGTATTCCAACGAAGATGATGACTGGTTTCGTGGGTGAACATTCGAGAATGGTGAGGTACGCAGGTTTGGATATGGCGATCACGAGAGACGGGAAGTGGGGGATCGTGAATGATTGAATGTGGATCTCCAATTTCAGTGGTCGCGCGCTAGCGTCTCATCGTCAGCATCCACACCGGTAATCAGGGAAGTAAGGAAACATGCTTGGGTGAGAAGTTGAAGATTGTGTATTACTTCGTACCGATCCACTCCCCGAGGTCTTCCGCGTTTGCAAGACAAATCACATGCAGCAATACGCGTCGGCACTTTAGTCTGGAACGAGACATACCGCGTCGTCAAGGTAAATGACTTCATACGTCGGCCCAACCTCTCCTCCAACCTGCTAGATCTCATCCACAATCAACCACTCGGTATTCTGCATATTTGTCCGCTGGCGTCATCGCCTCGACAAAACATCCCACTGAACTAGTGCGTCAGCATTCCATCCATCCAACCAAAAGTAGTAAAAACTCACCTGCGTAGGCGTGCACATAGCCACATCCGCCTTCTCCAACAACCTCAAATCCGCACTGGTCTTCCCGGTAAGCCCCACGGTCTCCTTCCCACCTTGCAAGTTCCCGAATTTCCTCCTCCACTCCTCCACTCTTTGGTCCACCATCTCCTGGAACGGCTCGATACACACCGCTCTCGGCTGCTCCCTCTTACTCCATAGCCGCAACAGCGCGAACTCTGCACGGATCGCCTTTCCACTGCCCGTTGGAGCACTAATAAAGACGTTTTCGTCGGACGTAAAGCGCCTGGAAAACTTGCGTCTGGATATTGCTGAATTCACTGATGGTGCTGGCATAAATCGCCTCAAATTCCTTGTTGTGGAGTGCTGACAACGGAAAAGCTTGGAGGTCGAGGAGAGAAGTGGAGAGCGGGAACTTGGCGGGGAGAATGAGGTGTTTGAAGCTAATTGGTAGCCTGGTCGCGGAATGCAGCCATCTGTCTGAATGATACAGATATAATAGTTGGAGGAGTGGGTTCAAACATGGGAACAATGAGTGTGACGTTGTGCTCGTCCTCCGCGTACCGTTGACGAAAGACGAAGTTGTCATGGAACAAGATGACTTCACCATCAACTTCCCCAATGAGGATGATGAAGGTCTCTGCGGAACCGTGGATTTTCTCACCCCAACGGAAATCGGGGATGATGTAGAGATAAATACGAAGGAGGGAGCGGGTGATTGGTTGGACCTGGGCCTGAAGCCTACTTCGAATTGATTAACGCGGATTGAGAAGATATTTGAAAGCACTTACTGAAGTTTAGGGAAACAGTGAACCAGTCTGTGCACCAACTTCCCAATATTCTAAATGCCGAGGTCAAAGCATTGGCACCACGGCTACAACCAGCAAATCATTAGTATCAGTCATGAGTGAGAACAGATGGGGGTAACTTACGAGCTCTTTGCCCCCAGCCTCCCTAATAATTTCCGGGGGGACGCCTTTGGATTGTGTCAGCGAAGTCATATACCCCCACATCCGCTTCTCAGCCATCTTGCACAGGTCCAAGGCGGCCTTCGCAGGAACAGCCCATCCGCGTTTGGGACAAATTTCAAACGTCGCATGAAGGATGCTAACTATGTCAGGTCACATCAGAAATCAGCCACCCTGGAAAAAGGCAAAGACGCTCACCGCCCAGCGGATTGCTATATGAAAACCATATCCGCAACGAGGACGAATCCTCCGAGCTTCAACTGCGAGATACATGCTTGTGATAGCACGTTGATCTTTGCAGGCTCCTCGACGCTCTCCTTGACCGGTATCGGAACAGGCTCGAGCAGTTTCGTCAACTCCAATTTCTCCTGCGATCGTCGTCAGCATCAACCCGACAAGATCAGGTACGAGAAACTCACCTCCTGCCCAACGGGGATTAGCTTGAACTCATTCGACAACGCAGACTCTGAAGAATCCCAATGTTGACATCATAGGCTTCAAGTACTTGTTGTACACCATCATCTAGTTATATGACACATAGTAATGTGACGCATCCTTGCCGAGTTTTGTGCTCTGGAAACGTCCCGACGCGCGTTCATATTTCATGAGTTGACGCTTCTCCAGAAGCATAGCGGCGGAGCGGACGATGTCGGCGCACTTCTGTATAAGGCCTACGCCGTCCTGATAGTCGATACCGATGCCATAAAGGCCAGGATCCCTGAGCATGCGAACATACCTATCGATAAACTTAGTTTAGACTCTACCAGCTGCAACACAACGCGAGTACTCACAAGTATGCATACCCCAACCGCTGCGCCGTCTCATCCCTGTTCCTAATCGTCTCAAGCACGATTTCAAGTTATCCGCCAACTTCGACAAAAAGTGGCTCTCAATCGGCAACCGCTGGTTCAACAAACTCAGGTAATACTGCAACTCCTGACGATTTGTGATGATCACACCCTCACCAAGCGTATCACACTGCGGTCGTCCTGCACGCCCGAGCATCTGTAACATGTCCTGGCTGAAAAGCTCAGCCCAACGGCCTTTTTCAGGGTCATATATCTGGGTCCCCTTGACGATAACAGTGTGAGCAGGAAGGTTGACATCCCATGCAAGCGTGGCCGTACAGACGAGCACTTGAACATGGCCCTCCGCAAAGAGGTTCCCGACGAGTGAACGATCCGGGCGAGACATACCGACGCGATGGATGGCAAAACCAAACGGGAGGAGGTTGCGAAGGTTGGGATCCTTCACATTGGGCGATTCTCCGGTGAGAATCTTGCACGTGGCGCCTTCGGGCTTGACAAATTGCGTGATGGTCTCCTTCACGGCCATGTCGCGGAGGAACCTGGCGGTCTTCTTGTGAGAATGAATGAACCAGCGTCTGGTTCTTCCGGGCTTGATCGAGGACCTTCTCGTAGCAAACCTCGTTCATGACCCGATACCGTTTGATCGCCTTCTTTTCGGTGGTGCCGATAAATCGCTACTGGAGGGCACAAGGGCGATATGTCGCATCGAAGTAAAAGAAACCCTTGCTCTCGTCGACGCGGAGGAAAGTGAGAACGTCCTAGTAGTTAGGGAGGGTGGCAAAGAGACCAACGAGGCGAACATATTCGTTTGTCTGTTCCATGCGGCGGGTAGTACGGGGCAACGATGGCTTCGAGAACAGGACTACGTTCGTCGTGGAGGAGATGGATTTTGTCGATGATGATGAAGCGGACTAAGTTGGTATTACTGGTATCGGTACTTTTGCGGGTGATAACATCCCACTTCTCAGGAGCTGTGATAATGATTTGGGTTTCGGACCTCGGTTATCTTACAAGTGTCTACATCAAAGATCACAAAAAGACACACTTAAGAGTCTGACTACGGAAGACTACAGTTATCTGCTGTTTGGTCATTTGAGCGTCTCCGGTATTGGTGCTGAAGATTTTGAGGCGAGTCGAGATGTTGCCGACCATCTCCTGTACGAGAGCCTTCATAGGAGCAATGTAGGCGATCTTGAAGCTATCGAGCTCGAATTCTTGCGCTATTTGGAGAGCTCATTGAGGATGGTGAGCATGGCGACACTAGTCTAGTAAAACGTTAGGGTCCAGAAAAAATGGGTAGATGTAGGTCGACATACCTTTCCAGCACCAGCGGGTGCACACAGATGGATGGGCTCATCGGTGCCGAAAGCAATGGGGAAGAGCCTGCTTTGTACACGGTTGAAGCGGGATACAGTAAAAGCCTCCCGCGCCCAAACAGGAAGAGATGAGACAGGGACGAGCTCGTTGTCGGTAGCGGATTTAAACTGTGGGCGCAGGGACGTGGATCTCCTCATATCCCTTCCTCTAACGCTTGAATGAGCCTCGAATCGGGGAGTTTGCATTCCTTGTTCGACATGAGGTGACCACCCGAGCTGAGCAACCAAGCCCAAACTTAAAATCAAGATTGGTCCCCGAAATATCAGCCCTCATACTTCCTTCATTCAGACTCCTGTAATGCACCTCCACGGTCTTGTGCGACGCTTCTAACGTAGTTCATCCACCTTTACACCCCAATCCACCCTTCTTAGGCACAAGCCGAGCACGCGAATCATCAAGTTGACTCATAGTTGTCAGGAAGGCGAGTTATCTTTCTGTCATTGGTATATATTAGAGGGCGAGGAGGGCGGAGAAAGAGAAGAAGCCCAGCACGATTGTGACGGCACTGGAAAACATGGTGTGATGTGCCAAAAAACCGTGAGAAACATATCGCTAGTTAGATCGCAGACTAATATCTACAACGTCTCTGTTCTACAGCAAGACAGTACAGATTGCCCGCTTAGGAGGGCGGTGGCGGTGGTTCGTTCGTCGCCGAAGCCGCGTAGGCGGCGTAATATTGCGCGTATTGCTGCTGTTGGCTCTCTTGCCAATCTTTGAATTCCTGCGAGTTGACATCATACCCATACGCGCTCCTGTTTTGCAAATCAATAAAATGGGTGAGCGGAAAGGCAGTACTACGTACCAGTAGGCAGCGTATGCCTCCTTGTCAGTGGGTGCTGGAGGTCCTGTGTAACCTGCAGCAGAGGCATCAGGAGGCGGTGGCGCGGGGGCGCCATCAGGTGGGGGTGGTGGAGGTTGCTCCCCTGGAGGAGGCGCAGAGGGTGGAGGAGGAGCGTATCCACTCATGTAAGCGTACTGCGCCTGTGCTTGGTGGAGCTCCATTTGTTGTTGTTGGATGATGGCCTGCATCTTTGCATGTTCCTGGTGCACAACAAGTAGGAGATCTTCCGTTAGTACTTTTGCGCGGGCCACCTGGCCCTCATCAGGTCCTCTGGGGGGAAGTTGAACAGACAACGTGAAGGGGGCAAGAAGGGACAGACGTTATATGAATGAACATTGGCACAGGCTCTTCTTGACCAGTCTAGCGAGTTTTAAGAAATTTTGCTATACCAGACGTGTCGAAAAGAACTCACCTCTTGGTCGATAAACCCTGACCCTATCCCCTTGATCTGAACACGGGTATTTGTTTCCGATTGAATGTACTTGACAAAGCAGCCCGAAGGACCAACGACCTTGGCGCGAATGTTGAAGTTGCGGATCGATTCCAGTCCGATCGGAAGCTTCTCTTCCGGCCATTTTCTCTGTCAATTCAACGTCAGCGATGAACTCAAGAAGACATGCGCCACAGTGACATACCCGTTCCCTAGGCCTATCATTTTTCTCTACCAGCGAACCCATGTCCAACGCTATCAACTCGTTGACCTTATCTATAGCCCTCTGCAACATCTCATTCGAACTAGCCGAGATGTGAATATACAATGGGGGATCTTTAGCCGTCGCCTTGCTGCGATCCGGATACCACACGCCTCTTGTACCGATCGATGCGCCTGTTTCGGCATGGATCTGTATAAACAAGCCTGAACGCTGGACACACGTCGATCAACACTAACACGCACCTGCTCTTGTGTGGCACCCTTCGTCAGGAGATACCTGTTCCTCACGTCGTTGATGTCGATATCGTGCGTGAATTCACCTTCGTACGCTGATCCACCAGGGCCTGTACCATTTGCAAACTGAGCGGCTATTTTGGCTGCGATAGCCGCGGCGGCAGCGGCAGCGTTCGATGCTGACTTTCCGTCCTCAGTCTTTGGAACCTTGTGTGTGTCATGTTCGTCGGGACCCTGCTGGTCCCACCTTCGTTTGGAAGACATGGTGGTTGAGCTTGGGATGTGTAGAATGTTGTTGGTCCATGTTTGCGTAATGATGTGATGAATATTCGCGGCGTTGATCCGTTGCGGTTATATTTATTGAGCGCAAGACTTATAATCGCATTAGCCTACTCATCTAATGACCACTCCCTCCCACGCTGCACAATGCTCGTCCCATATTCTACACGGGTCAAAGTAATCTGGTTGATATCCGTTATTCTCTGCATTTATCTTATCTACGACTTTATTCCTATCACTTCGCTCCCCCACTGGACCTCGACGCAGATCCCGGCTAACATAGACACGTCCTTGTCGCAACCCAACCAAACTCAAACAACTGAGGAACCCCACCCGGTCTACATCGAGGCCCCGCCAGTATTCGACCAGCTATTTTCTTCACCAGATCCAAGTCGAGAAGATTTCCATGAGTGGAACGCAAAGACTCTGCGAGACCTACATGCATGCATGGCACTGAACAACTGCGGCCCAAACCAGATGAAAGTCGCCCTACTCGCAGACGACAGCATACAAAAGGCTGTGGTACAAGGGTTCCGTGGCGGCGAGGGTATCTGGTAAGTAACGTTGTCAATTCCATTCAGCTATCCGTTTTGTGACAAGGTCCTCCCCCTAGGGGTATGTCAATAGTGCGCGTTTGAGGTACTTTTCCTTCCATTTTGCCCGCTGATGTTCGTTTTAGTACAAGAACCTTCGTGAACTCGGTTACACCACCCTTTTCTCGACTGACCTCGGTAAGAATGCTGTCAGTTCGTGCATACGGTATAGACTCAGATACTTCACAGAAGATACGTTGTTCCAATACCGCATGATGCCTGACCTGGTGAAGGTACGATTCGCCGCTATTATATGTAGACAGTGTTCCTTCATTTATTCTCTGTCACAGGTCATCATCCGTAGCGAAACAGGCGAATGCCATTTTGATCCAGACTGCATCAAGGGTCCTGAAAACCCAACTGGAATTCCAGCCTGGAAGCTATTCGACATGAGCTACTGGCCCAGCCACCGGGAACACGATGAGGATCACCCAATGAAAGGCAAATGGCTCCTCTCCGCCGTTCCAGATCACGGCTATCCAGACTTTGACTCAAGTCCTATTCAGTACATTGGGTAAACATCGGTTCTGACATCTCGGGTGAGCTTATCTAACAGTTGAACAGGTACTCTATCGAGGAGACCTGCACAAAAATCCCAGTTATCCCACTGGAAAAACGCAGGAACCAAGTCTGGATCCTCATGAAACAGCTCTTGTACGTCTACCACCCCAAGTTTGCCTGGAACCGTACGTACTTTCCGCTCGTGCACGAAAAACTCGGCGTCAATTTCGTTGGCGGTTGGAAATTCGACAAGAACTATCTTAATTGGGCAAAGGACATTCATGAGGAAATTGTGGATATCGAGGACCACGAAAACGGGGTCTATAATCTGGGTATCCTCTCTCCAGAGGATTTCTACGACCAGGTGCGGAATAGTAAGATGATGATTGGGATGAGGAATCCCCTGGCGAGTCCTTCGCCAATTGATGCCTTGTGCTTGGGCGTGCCGTTCTTGAACCCTGTGAGTTCTCAACGCCAACACCTTGAACGCCACCAATGATTGACTAAATTAGATCGAACGCTGGAACCACGAGGACCCATGGAACAAGTCTCATTGGGAAACACAGCATAACTCGCTTATCGAATACGACCCACCGTACGTATTTCCTACATGTTTCCTTGACGTTTCATATGAACGCCCTTTCAGTTATGTTTATCACGTCCACGCAAAGAACCTTACGGGATTCCTGGAAGCGATCGAGAGCGCTATCAAGACACCGATAGATCGGTATGCCTATATCTATACATTTCGCCGTTGTCCACCCGACTCTAACCTGGACGCAGACTTATTCCAGGGCACATGACGGAAAAGGCCGTCAAGGAGAGGCTAACGAAATTGATGGAAACAGACTGGCGCGCCAAGGCGGAAAAGGTGTTGGAGGAGAACATGAAAAAGGTGGAACAAGGGGAAGAAGCCTACGTAGGTTGCGTTTGTGCTCCATTCTGCGCATCGTTTCACACTCTCTTCAGATTTTCGAACTTTGATACCCAGCAATACATGTTCCTTGGATATTAATGTTCGCGACTATCCTAAGGTGTTCACAAACGCATGTTATAACAGGTAAGTAAACTATACTAAGTGTCCGTCGTGTACAGGTCGTGTCCTACAGTACGTACATAACTATGATACATAAAGAGGTCGTTACGGTATATCCGTTTCACGTGAAAGGTATCGTCAAATATCCAACGAACGGTATAAAGATAAAAGATAAAGGAAAGAAGGGAGATATTAGCACAGAGAATAGGATATAAAACATAATGCGAAAGTCCATCGTTAACCAGAGAAGAATAAAGGAACACAGCTCATTTCCAGAACGAGCCACTTCCAGGTTTCTTCTTAAGCTTACCATGCCCAACAAGCCCACGTCTATCATCCTCATCACCAACGCCGATCGTGCTCATAGAGAACTTGCTCTTGAGCACAGGTACCACAGGCGGATCATCACGCACCGGTTGTCGAACTTGAGGCATCCGCCTCGTATGCCCCGTCATCTGAGAGTGCATCGAATCCGTCGATATACGTCTATGATACTCCTCATCATGATAATCATGCTCAAAGTCACTACTACCACTACGTTCGCGACTGAGCTCACGACGAGGAGGCGAAGGTGCAAGTAGATGTGTTTTACTGTTACTCGAGTGATGCGATTGAGGAGTTTGTGAGCGGGAACCGTGGTGGAAGAAGTTGGGTTTGATAGCTGGGGGGGTTTTGGGATTGATAGTGTACCGGTAGGAAGAGATGAGTTGGACCATGTCTTCCTCTTCACCTCGACCTTCTGTTTCCCTGACATATCGTTCATCGAAGTGATCTTCGGAACTACGCACGTCAGTGGGTACGTCTAGGCTGTGTTCGCCGCTTGATCGGGAAGGACGTGTCGGACGAGGGGGGGATGGACGTGGGGAGGTTCCGCGCTCGATGTCAACGTCTCGGAAAGGATCAGAATTAGAGTTGGAATAGTCGTACTTGGTATTGCGGGAGAGTGGGGCGCGGTCGGAGAGTACAGCAACTGGCTTTCCGCGGACTGTTGGTGACATCTCCATGGAAGAATTGGGGTAGACACGGGTAGACTTGGAATGACCAAAGAACTTTTCACCAAAGCGAATGAGACGCCATCGCCAGTCGCTCTTCTCCTTATGAAGAGGTCTGGTATGAACGACCTCGTTGTCAAGATCGGGGTGATATGCCTGGGGTTTCTTTTCCCGTTTCCCAATACACTTCCACCAACTCGTCTTGGTATCAGTGTGGGTGTTGGCAAAAGCGTACGCTTGAACCCTCCGCCTTTGTGCCTCCCTCCTCTTCCTGTATCGGCGTCGACAACACCAAATTACAGCCAGGAAGATAAACGCACACCCGAGCGCCATCAATAAGATCTGCCACCACTCCAATCGCTTCTCTTTCACGATCGTCGTGGGCTTATCGATGCCCGTCACAGTCGGCATGGGTGGCAGCGTACTCGTCTCAGAGGGTTTAGGTACCGTGACGAGTTCGGATAGACACACGCCAAGTGGATTGATGACCGTCGTAACATTTGACGAGCAGGCTTCGGAAGATGAAACACAAGACCCAGAACGGAGGACACGATCGTTTGCGTTTGAGCAGGAGAGGCAGCTGAATGAACCTGGACCGGAACAGCTTCCACAGGAGCTGTCACAAGTCTTGCATGCATTCGCACTTGCATCCCAGTACTCGTTCTTTGCGCACGTGGACATGCACCGACCGTTGTTGAGAACAGGACGATCTGGGGGGCAGGATGTGCATTGGTTGAATGAGGATCCAGAGCAAGTGGCGCAGTCTGGGTGGCAGGAGAGGCAGGACGAGGTCGAGGGGGATGCAAAAGTGGATTTGGGGCAAGAGGAAGCAGAAAGGCATTTGCCGTTGAAGGAGAGTTCGCCTTGAGAGGAACAGGTGAGGCAGAACGTGGCGGAGCCTGAGCAAGTGCTGCAGCTGGAGTCGCAAGCTAGGATAGAAAAATGGGTGGTTAATGAAGTGAAAACACAGGTGGTTTCAGAAGACTTACGAAGACAAGTCATGTTATCTTGAGGAGAGACGAAGGTTCCAGATGGACACGAGTCGAGACATTTGCCGTTGGAGAGGAAGCTCCCAGGAATGCAACCGGTGCATTGAAGGTCACTGACGACGGATGCAATGCTGAAGTTTGGAAGCTTGCAGGATGTGCACTTGGCACCACAGCTGTCGCATGCTTTTTTGTTATTATCTGCTATGAGGTTTGTACCCTCGCAGACACCGTCGCCGTTTGCCTTGACACATACGCCGTTGAGCATGTACAGTCCTTGAGTACAAGCCGTGCAGTCATTCGAGGTCCCTCCGGAGCAGGATTGACAAGGGGAGGCACAGGGTGTGCAAGAATCACCATTAGCGAAAGCGAGTTCTGGGCATTGAGAGCCGGAGGATGTGATTTGCTTGGGAGGAATGCATTTGGTACGGTCGTTTGGATCCTGTGAGAAACCGGATTTGCAGGCGAGGCAGGCTCCAGTATCAGAAGCACACTGATTGCACCCAACTTGACAAGCTACAAATGATAGTCAGCATCGCACAAAAACTCAAGGAGCAAGTGCACACACCCTTACAATCGCCGGTGGAGGTCTCGAAGAAACCGTCTGCGCATTTGGCGCACTGTGTCCCATTGTCCGCCTTGACAAAGCCATCGTTACACTGACAATTGCCATCTGAACCACAGACGCCGTTCAAGCAATTACAACTATTCCCTCCACCACTCTTCTTCAGACACCTTCCCGTTCCAGAGATACCTTCATCGCACTGGTCACAGCTATCCTCGCATTTCTGACAGCTAGGACCAAAATGCCCAGGTACACAATCCTCACACGATGAACCTGTGAATCCATCTCGGCATACGCATTGACCTTGTGGACTGCAGATACCGCCAGAGGAGCAGGAAGGCGAGCAAGTCGTAGATTGGATGTCAATAAGCGAGAGCTGGGCAGAGGACAATTGAGATGGGAGTTGTTGAGTGGAGGGTATTGAATCCCAAAGGATAACGCGGTTAGCCGACGAAGTCGTAATCGCAACGACGTTTGACGAAAGTGCGATAGAGTTCGCGGATAGAGGTGTTGAAGAGTTGGTGTTTGGTGGAGAGTTGGGTAGGGTTGTGAATGCGGTTTGGCCGGAGTAGAGACGGTCCGAGAAGATAGCCAGTCCGGGTTGGAGAGAGAGATCAAGGGGAAGGGAAAGGGAGCTGTTGGTGAAACCAACGGATGAGGTGAGGGTCGGGGATGAAGACGTTAGCGCGTCATGAAGCAGTTGTGGGTTTGTTGTCGATGTGTATTGGCCTGGTAGGAGATGAATGGGAACAGGTGACGCGGAAGACGAGAGCTTTGCTCCGACTATCGTATTGCAGAGTCAGTAACTGATATGTGCGGAGAGGGAGAACGACGTACGTGTTACATTTGAATAGCCTTGTAAACATTGACCTGGTACACAGATAACAGTAGGGTTGAGAGTATTTTGTGCAACTACAAGGATGTCAGAACGCGTACATAGGGGGTAAAGGGAGGACATACCAGCGAGAAGAGGGGCAATAAGTAAAGACTGGAGGAAAAGGAGAGCCATGTGTAGAACGAAGGTGGGAGTTGGAGGGAGAGGAGAGCAAGACGACCAGCGTCGTGGAAGAGTTAAGAAGAGTCTCTGCCTCGTTCATCATTGTACAATAGCGTACAATAGCGTACAATAGCTCGATACCTCAATTGTTCTCAATGACGTCACGTGTCCTATTGTTCTTTGTTTGGCCTTCATGCTGCGTACAAACAACCTCGGTGCCGTCATCATTTCTCACGGCTTCTTTACGTGGGAAACTGTTCGGCATCAGGGCTGCTGGATGCATGCCCTGCGTCATACCTTCCCACTATGTTCTCTAAATTCTGGTCTAGCAAATCTACCAATGGCGAAGACAACCAAATGACATCAATACCCGATGCAATATCACGGGAAACAGAGGAAGACCTCGGACGTATCAGGACCCAGCTTGAATCTATACCCACACCCCTCCTCGCCTTGATTACCTTCAGCCTAGGTGTAGCGAGCTCAACAGGTGGTGCTTTACTTTACGCAAGATACGGAAGACGAATCAGGAACGCAGACTGGATAACTCCCGATTTATTCGCAAAGAAACGATGGATACGGGGAATCGTCACCAAGTGAGCTATTTCACTATCCTTGGGTTCAGTTAAAGTCAATTCAACTCTCATTCATTAACCAGTGTAGGCGACGCAGACAATTTCCGACTTTTCCACACGCCTTCATTCGGAGGCTGGCGTTGGCCCCTCAAGTTCAGGAGAGTTCCAGAAACGAACAAAGGTCATTGACCGACTTCCCATTGCCTGTTAGTCCTGGTCACCTAGACTCTGTACAGAGCTCAAAGACCAGACATTGCATATCAGAATCGCTGGCGTAGATGCTCCCGAAGTGAACTCCCTTTCCCTCTCATTCCCCTCACGTTCACCCGTTCACTCATACTCCGTTTGTCGGTCGGCATAGGCAGGACATTTTGGTAAACCCGAACAGCCACACGCGGCTGAGAGTCTCGAATGGCTGCGCCAGAAAATCTTGGGCAAACCGGTGTACTGTCAATTATTACGCCGTGACCAATATTCACGCGTGGTAAGCCTCGATCTGACAACTGCACAAGTGAATGATGTTCTGTTTCTGACACGACCTTCCATACTCTAGGTGGCAAACGTCCATCTCGCTCCTCGATTTCTCCCAGGCGCTCTCTTCCACGGAAAGAACCTGTCTCTAGAAATGCTCAGAGCCGGATGTGTAACAACATACGAACAGGTTTACTATTAGTTTTCCCTGTCCCCTGACCAACATCTGATCCTGTAAAACCCATAGGCCGGCGCTGAATACGGACCAGGAGGCAAGGAGGAGTATCTTCGAGTCGAGGCAGAAGCCAAGTCAGTTTTACATCCTTCTCAATCCTGCCGATGTCACTGACTTTTGACCAGGGCTGCTCGACGCGGGATGTGGGCCAAAAGGACAAAGGTGGAAACACCCGCAGAATACAAACGTCGGCATAGATCAATATCCTCCGAGTCGGCCGGCCCCAGCGAAATACGAACATCAAAGGGCACTGGTGGATGGCTTTCTAGGCTTAGGCTCCGACAATAGAAATGATTGGTCACTGCCATATTCGCAGTTCTTTCGGCCTTAGGACCCACGCATTTTAAATTCAATACACGTGCAATGTTTTTGTCGAAAACACAACTCCTCATTGAGAATTAACCACAAAAACATGAGTCGCCGACGTGCCACCTTTCGAAAGCTCACACTGGCATAGTAAACAACACCGAGGCTTCGACGCCCCGCACACGCACATTTGATTAAGGTCTGGTTTTATTCTAACTGAGTAACAGCAACAGCAACTCACACAAAAACAACTATTATATACCACGACAAAAAAAGGTAAAAAGGACACGAAGAGGAGGGAATATGGATCAACTGTATGTAGGGAAAAGGGGGGCAACAAGAAGCTGATGAGAGTGGATGCGTGTACAGATATGGAACGTCGATGGAATTAGTGAGGAAAATATGCCGCGAAAATTGTGAGTGGTTTACAAACAAGATAAAGAGAAGGGGGAAAAAAGAAAAAGAAAGGGGAAGGGAGGAAGGACAGGAGCGTCGAATACTGTACGAGACAGAATAGGTATCTTGACAAGTACGAGACAGAAGCGAAGAAGGAACACAGAAGCAAGTGACGAATCAAGGCGAAGGGCCGGGGGCAACGAAGAAAGTCATTAATGTCAGTTTGTGTCATTGTCGTTCCA
The DNA here is from genome assembly GCA_018524945.1 of Podaxis sp. C-F-92630. Lineage (NCBI taxonomy): Eukaryota > Fungi > Basidiomycota > Agaricomycetes > Agaricales > Agaricaceae > Podaxis > Podaxis sp. C-F-92630. The sequence goes on from JAEUWS010000010.1 coordinate 24,844, forward strand.
TGTGTAGGGCAAGCAGGAAGGGGGGAGGAAGAGACGAGAGAGATAGAAAAGAATTCGGGAGAGCAATCCAACGCCAATGCGTTGGCCTGAAACCGACTGTTCAGCAGGACAGTGTATGTATACCAGCAACCATAGAAGAAACCTGGATGTCAAGTCAAGCTTTCAAAATTGAAGCTAGGCGGCGCATCATGTGCGCTTTTCATGCGACCACATCCCTTCACCTCCATCCTTCCCCATAACGAAAACAACGTCATCTTCCTCCTCATCCTCATCCACTTCCTCGTCCACCTCCGTACCCGAATGACCCCATTGCTGCGCATCATGGTGTCCTTCATGCGGTACACCTGGCACACCACTCGCATTTCCATCAGCTCCCCGTACAGAATCCTGGTGGGGATAATCGTGATGGGGAACATACGAAGAATAATCCTCCCCAACCTCGACTGTACTTTTCGGTGCATCCGGGAGCACAAATTGTTCCCAGCCACCCATACGCACAAAATGATCCCTCACTTGCACCAGCGTCGACAACATCAACACCTCTCGCACGAGTTGATAATCCTGCGTCAACCGCATCACACGATTAAACGACGCCAACAAGCTAATCGGTATCCATCCCTTGGAATCCATCTAAAACCCATGCAAATCCATCAGTACCACTAAACACGAATTCCGTGAGGAAACGACTTACGCGTTGACGAAGGAAGAAGTCCTGCGCCATATTCTGAGGACTCAAATAATACTCCAATTGTCCTAACAAATAAAACCTTGTCGCATCAAGTGGGAACCCGAGCTGCGACATTGGCATTGGCAATGGGGGCGAAGTGTGCCCACCATGTCCTGAAGACGACGATGCAGACGCGGGTCCAACAGCAGATTGCGGGTGGGGTGGTGGTGGCGGCGGCACGTATGGTTCATACGCAGCGGGAAGATATGTAGTGAGTGGTGCCCTAGGGGGTGGGACGTAATAATGTGAATTTGCGTCGGGAGCTGCTATAGGCGGTGGGATGCCCTGGAATGGTGGAGGTGGTGTAACGCTGAAAGGTGGAGGTGGACCCTGGCGCTGGGGGTATGAATTGCCATTGTGGTGGTGGTTGTTGCCGCCGCGACCATATCCCCTGCCGTATCCACGGCCAAATCCGTTCATACCTCGACCTCTGCGGCCTCCGTATCCTCGATCATAGCCGTAGCCGCCACCGTATCCTCCTCTGCGCGGACGACCATTTCCGGGTCCATGTGGAGGCTGAAGACCCACGGTTTCAGGCCTCTCGTCGGTCTCTCCGTCTCTTTCGCCCTCCACCTTCTCCTTCTGATCCCTGTCAACGTCGCTCTTAGGAACATCAGCCGAGTAGGTGTTCCCACTAGGCCCTCCGAACCCATATCCAAAGTTCCTGACTTTGAATTCCTCTCCAAGGCCTTCATCCATTACTGGTAAAGGACGATGCACTGAACCCGTAACCCCAACATCAATTCACTACAATGAGCAGATAAAGGACAATAACACACCTGGAACCTCAACGCTCTGCACCGTCGTCACCTCCACATCAGTCACCGCCCCACCAGCCGGCGATGCCAAGCCGTCATTACCAAACGTCCACTTTGTCTCCCCAGTCGACCCAGCCTCCTTTGCAAGCGCAGGATCAACCGCAATCTCCTTAGTATCCTCCCTCAAACTCTCCCCGCCCTTGCTGAACTTCATCGATTTGCGAGTCTTGGGTGCTGCATCTGTGGGATCCAACCCAATAGCGAGTGACTTGAACACCTTCTCGATGTTGTCAACCTCCACGGCATCCGTGGATTCGCCTGTTGTTGGGACATCAATGCTGCCAAATACAACAGATGTCGATCTTCGAATATTTCCGTTGACTGGGAGTTCCCCGTCGACTGAAGGAGGCGCAGCCACATTAGGGATGGCGGCATCTGGACCGCGCACAGACCCCCGTTCAGATGTCGTACCTGTAGAAGAGGATCGCGGAGCACTAGATATATTTGACTGTGTCGAGGGTTGTGGTTGCATTGGAGGAGGATAGAAATGTTGTTGAACATGAAGCGGTAAAGCCGCAGTATAATTGGACGGAGTGGCCGAAGGGGGATAAGCAGGGCTATGCTGGCCGGAGCCAGGATGACTATGGTGCTCATTCCAGTACGGGTACGGAGCAGAAGGGGGAATGTAATCGTAGGGGGCATAGTGGCCGGGATATACGTATGGATAGCCGTGCATTGGGGGCTGCAGGGGTAGTGATGGATCAGGTTGGAGACCAAGCGGTGCACCATGGGAGGGTGAGCGGTAAACGGGGGAGCCGACTGGGGGGAGGTTGGACGTCTGTTGAGGATAGTATGGAGATGAGCCGTGCGGAGGGGATAGGTACCCTCCATAACTTGAGGGGTGATTGGTGACATCGGATGGGGGGAATGAGGGGGCTTGTGTTTGTGAGGGGTTTGCATGAAGTGGCGAACCCGCTCTTGATGAACGGTTCGTGGCCTCATTGGAGCCACCAGCGGGAACCTCCTCACCTGGTAATCGTTTGTTACGTGGGTTCCTAGGGCTAGAATGTACACTTCCGGCATTGCTGTGTATTCTGGAGACATTCGTAGATTGGGCGGCAGAGTTGCGCCCTGACTGGTTGCGACTGTTCCGGCCTTGTCCTGGGTTGGATGGCGGCCTCGAATTATTTGAATTATTTGCGCTCGTACGATTTCCTCTCACGGGTTGAGGGTCTCTACGCGGTTGTGGCTGCACATCTGCAGGTGTTTGGAGTGGAAGAGGTATCCATTTAGGTGCACCGCCTAGAGATCAAGTAAAATAAAACAAGGTGTTAACGAGAAACCAGTCGTGCGAAGTATCCAAGAACACACACCCTTTCGTGCAGCACCCGTCGGTGGGCTATCGCCATTAGTGGCTCGATGTTCGTCTTGCTTGTTGGCTTCAGCAGGAACTGTAGACGTAGGAACTGGAACGGATTTGCCAACTTCTGGCCAATCTTCGGTATTGTCCGTTGAGAGGGCAGCTGGTGTAACGGGTATATGAGGGCGTGGTGCACGAGACTGCCGTACAACAAACGGATCGTCGTCGTCGTCAACTGTGAGGGACGACGAGGACTGCTCCTTTGTCCCAGCGGCAAGACTTGTATCGTCACTCTGGGGCACACTATCACGAGAAGACGTAGAAGCAATTACGGTAGATCGTGATGTGGACATGGATGGTTGCAGTGCTGCTGCGGCCGATTTCTGAGATGACGCATTCCGGGCAGCAAGCTCTTCTTTCCGGCGATCCCAAAAGTTGACGGGGGGTTGTTTCTGTGGGGAGGCCAACGCTTCTGTCGCTGGTGTTGGCTTCATGGAGCTGCTGGGCGTAATGGGGTCTCCATTTGTAATCTTGGTGTCAGAAGTGGCTCGGGCAGAGGGCGGAGGAGATTGGGCGGCGGCGGATTGGACAGAGGCAGGAGAAGCTGTTGATGGGAGGACAGCCGAGGGAGGTTTTGCAGAAGAAGCACTTGTTGAGGATACACTTGGGGTGACGGAGATTGGCTGAGCCTGAGACTGAGAGATACGGGATGGCTGAGACTGGATGACCTCGATTGGAGACCTGATATTTTGCGCCTTCTTTGCACGTTCGGCGTAGGAGAGAGAGGGCGCTTTTGCGGGAGGAGATATTGAGGACACGACCATCTGAGAAAGTGTTGGATGACTCGCCAACGCGGCCGGATAAGACGTGGTCTGTTCTGAAGATTGTAAGGGGACTTTGATACTGGAAATAAACCGATAGGAGAGCTGTTGAAGGGAGAGTTGTTGAAGGAGAAGAGAGAAGAGCGTTGCGCTTGCAACTGAAAGCCAGCTAATCCGCCCATTTGTCATTCCCACGCTGCTAATTACAAACTACTCATTTACCAGCCTCGCCCGTACCTCCTCCAGCGCCCTCCCAAGCAGATTCTGCCCCCATCTCTCCTTCTGCCCAAGCGCATTCTTCGCTCCAAACCCCACTCCCCAGATCCTGTCCCGCGGACTCGCCTCTACCAGTATCTTTTTCCCCGTTTGCAGCAGTTTATCTCTTAGCTCCCTGTTTGCGCGGAACTTGTGCATATTCCCTTCCACAACAATCTTATACCGTTCCTGCACCCATTTCTCCTCTTCGAAATGCTGCACCCTTCTTCCTAGCGCTTTGACCGCCGCCAGATTATTTGACCCTGCAGGTGTAGCTAGAATTTCCCAAGCAATGGCTGTATCTCTGAACAGCAGCGCCTTCTTCACCATCATCCAATGCTCTGCAGTCAGAAACTCGCATGTCTCCACTTTGCCCTCTATCTCAACGTCTGCTTTGAATGGAGAGTATGCCCATTGCGACATGTACCCGCTGTTGTATTATCAATCAATACTCAGGATAATACAGATCCTTACTTACTGTTCTTCATCCGTCTTCCAGAAGAAAATATAATCTGATGCTTCGTGGGACATTATACTACACGCGCTATTTTGCCAGAAACTCGGATGTGTTTGGCCGACAGCGTGAAGCTGCAATTCACCTATCCCAAGGGTCCTTTTATAGTCACTTGCTCAGGGACGATTCCCGCAACTGACTCGTCATGTGCGAGTCATTTCGACAGAAAGAACATCAAGTTTATTGAATACCAATACCAAATATCTCACACTTATTGTCAATTCCGACTTTGAGTCAACCTGACCGAAAGCGCCCAGAACCCTCTGTCTCAACAAACCAATTTGCCCCTATCCAAGAATCGACGGCATTGATAGGAGTTGCGGACAACCGTCAAGTGATCTTCGAGGGCCACTGAAGTTTTTCAACCAATGACCGTTTTGTCTCGATCCCCAGCTGACAATTCACGTGGCTATCTTCCAGGACAGAGTCCAATTAATCACGTCCTCCGTTTCAGAAAAGAGCACTGATAAGATAAGATAATGAGATTAACTTGGACGCCTCAAAGATCTTCGGTACCATCGCAACCAAGGTGCCCAACTGTTCGTTGCCGGTTACTAGAACACCGCCACCTATCCATTGAATGGAACCCTTTCCTCGGCTGTCTGGATACTGGATACCGTATGAAAGGTAGGCATAACTTCTATCTGCCATAGGACACTGGTTCAGCAGGCTACGTTATCTCCGATGTCATACACGTAGTAATTTATCGTTGTTGCATTGCTAGATGACTACTAACAATCGACAAGAATTCCCCTAGTTGCTAACGCTACCAAGCCTCGTATTTTTGGCGCCACAAGAGACGAGACATATTACTCTCCACCGATCATCAATAGGGGTTTTCATAAGCTAGGCCAGCGTGCTCATCACCAGCGCCCACCAGCATCGCAGTGGATTTCATAGCAGACTACTCTCCTCCTCCACGTGGACCTCATCAAGGTTTAAAAAATAACCCAAACTGAGATATATTACATGAATATAACGCTAGAGGTGAGCGCACAAGAGCCAATAAACCAGCGCTCGCCCGGGTCTGAGACCAAATACTATATCAGGGAATTCTCCACATTGCAATACCACTGCGTTCCTTATCCACCTCCTCCATCACCTCCTTGCTACGCCCACTCTTGATCGCCGCAGCCATCAACAGCGCCAGTGAATTCCTCAACACCACCTTCTTCTCCTTCTCACCATTCTCGGGGGCAGTGGCATTGGCGTTCGAAGTTGTTCCCGAGTCATCACTACCCCCAGATCCCCGGTTCTCCCTCGGGATTCGTACTCGATCCCAGTCAACACACAAGTCCAAATACTCAAACAACACTTGTACTACGCCCGCAAAGCTTCTCGTTCCAGCGCCATCACCCCCATCCGATTCCCGAGGTATCTCACTTGCGGGGATATCACTCCCCATTTTCTCAGGCAACTCTACCTGCCACATTTGTTCGAGCGTCATACCCCCATACCAAGCAATTAACGGGGCACCAGTTTTAACTGGCACTACAATCGCTGGACAGCCGTTCAAGAGTACGTAATTAATGACGCTCTCTCCTGGGCGAGCGCTGGTGGTCCAGAGCTTTCTGTGTGGTTTCAGGCCAACAACGAGGATGACCATGCGGCGTGGTGTGGGGGGATGTGAAAGTGGCGTAAGCTCCGGATCTGGAGAAGGCGTTCTTGAACGGCTAAACCGATTCTTCAGGGCCGGGATTGACAAAGGCGAGAGCACGCTATGTTCCTCCTCTTTCTCCTTCGAGTCGGAATCCTCTTGAATTGGTGGCGGTGGCGGAGGCACGGGTGCATCGCAAAGGACGATCCCGAATGCCGATTCCGTAAGAAGAGTTTCACCAATTCTGTAATCGCCTAAACCATCGTTATTTTTAGCACAACAAAGCCGTTGGACACAACACGATAAGACAAGTTGGTGACGAGTCAAGCAGTAGGCGAGTGGCAGGTCATATCATTTGTTTTTGGTGTGATCATTTATCATCAGAATCAGCCAACGCGCTCCCAGTATTCTGATGATGACTAGACTTACCTGATAGGAAGGGTCCATGGCAGAACACAATGTCGGGTTTCATGCTTCTGGGGATTACCGGACGACGTGCACTCGCGAACAAGTAAGGTGAGAACCATCCCTTCTCGACTGCGAGGTAGTCTTTGATAGATGAGAAGAGTGAAATGTCCCTGTCGTTTGGATGCTTGGTCGCATCAGATGGAGGATGCCAAGAATAAAGCCACCCACTTGTGTAATGAGCTTCGATAAAACCCTAGTGCTGCGTCTTCCATCGTGTGCTTGTACTTTAGCGTAATCAGTAAAACCTTGATCGCAGTAGTTTCCAGTCGATCCGAGTGGATGGGGATAAGTTTGTTCGCAGTGTGTCCAAACACGAGATCGTTCGCAACCTTGGTCGAAAGTTGGAAGCCCGCGTGGAGGCCAAGTTGCACGAGGATCGTATCTCCCAGAGAAGCCACCACGACATCAGAAATAGGTCCCATTCTGACAGAAGTAGTTGTAAAAAAAGGAGCGAACCCCGTTTTTTGATCAACACAGGCGCTCATCAATACAACGAGAGAGCGGGAGGGGAACTTGTCCACGTACGCAGGCGCGGCTACTGCCGCCATGCCCCCCTGAATATTGCAGATCCATTGCGGTCAGATGCACAGAAAAGACAGACACCCAATTCCCGAAAAGTGGAGATCATCAATATTTGCAAGTTAGTGTCGCGGAGTTGCATATGGCGAGTGCACAGGTTAAAAATGAAACTGCATAAACGGATCATTCGGGGGACAGCTCCAAATTTGCAGAGAATATTACCGTTGCAGCAATCACAGTATGTATAGCCAAGTCCCTGAACCGTATACATGGGAGGAACAAGGGGGACGAGTCGCCCCACTGGCACAGGGTCCAGAACGTAGTATCATCAGTTGTGGTTGATCGTTTGCAGTGAGCGAACAGAGACGGTTGCATGGAAATCATCATAAGGCATTCAAATTGTCAGCTTTGAGAAGATCCGTGTACTATATCAATCCAGGACCCACCGGAGAGAGACAGACAACATTAGTTCCAGCTGCGCGAAGGGACTCGTACGACGACATGACAATGCGACCCGGCATGGACTAGATACACCAGCGTTAATAATAGGACGTTGGCCGATATCAAGGAGTCTAATATCGGCAACCGCTATGACTAGAATAACGGTTGTATTATTGAGTGGATGCACGGGAGACCATGCAGCTAGTGTAAAGATGGGATCATTGCAAAATGATACAGCATGTGTGCATGGAGTATGTCGGACGTGGTCTGGAGCCGCCTTAAATCTAGCATTAGATCCCTGGCACAATTTTTTCTGCGCTGGGAAGGCGGTAGACGAAGCGAGGAATCTCTATCTTGCGTGCACGAGTGCAGTTTTTGCCAAGGGCATCACCCACTTGGATGGATAGGATGGATTTTTCCACTCACCCCCACAAGTTTCCGAACGATCCACGGCGCTTCTTTTTCTTCTTCGTCATTGATCGGAGGCAAGGATGCAGGATCCACTGGTCCTAAAGGCGATACCTTAACAGACATATCCAGGTCTTAACAAAAGTAGGCGACCGATACGAGAACAAAGGGCCAGTAAAATCGTCGGTGATCAAAATCCTTTCCATCATTTCAACATCACGTTACGGCTTGATGGCAAAACATGAACGTTCATGAAAGCAGGACTCGACTTGAAACTTGGATGAAACATATACAATGAATATAGCTAACAGCAATATTAATGCCCAGGTACAGACAGCTCGTTGAGGCTTCCGTATCCGAACCAACACCTCCAGCGTACCCCAGACCTCCCTGGTTGCATGAACCGTTGAGAGTCCCTGCCGTATAAATAGACTACTGCGAGCGATCAAATAAACATCCACAACAAAAGGACGTTGAAGATCCTATCCTCCCGTCTTGATGGCGAGGGCTCGTTGAGGCCGTCGAACTTACGGGCAAATTTCGCCACTTAGTACCTATAGTGAACCTGTTGCGATATTGATATCAAAAGGTCGATCAAAATGCGAATGTGATATGTGGAACTTACGGGTTTGTAAGGTCCTTCAACAGGGATATCAAGGTACTTGGATTGGGCCTCGGAAAGGGTAGTAAGCTTGACATTGAGTTGAGCAAGGTGGGCGCGGGCAACCTCCTCGTCCAACTCCTTCGGGAGCATATGGACACCGAGGGGGAACTTCTCCGGGGTTGTCCAAAGGGCAATCTGAGCCAAAACTTGGTTGGAGAAGGAGCAAGACATGACGAATGAGGGGTGACCAGTGGCACAACTGAGGCGGGATATCAACATTAAGCCAGGACCCGAGGTTGTATGCCCAGGCTTACCCCAAGTTTACAAGGCGGCCTTCAGCCAATAAAATGATGTGACGACCAGAAGGCATGGTGTAACGGTCAACTTGAGGCTTGACGTTGACGACGGACTTGGCATTGGCCTTGAGCCACGCAACATCGATTTCGACATCGAAGTGACCGATACTTGGAGGAGTCAGTTAAACGTACAACCATGCAGATCATGGCGTCAGTTTACTTACTTGGAGACAATCGCATCCTCAAGCATCATAGAGAAGTGCTTGCCGGTGATGATATCCCGGTTACCGGTGGTAGTGACAAAGATATTGGCACGGGGAGCAGCTTCCTCCATGGTGGTAACTTCAAAGCCGGCCATGGCGGCTTGGAGAGCATTGATCGGGTCGATCTCTGTGATAATTACACGGGCACCATAAGAGCGGAGGGATTCAGCGCACTTTTTAGCCGGTTAGAACAGGAACCGTGAACGGAACTGTAATTCACTTACACCCTTGCCAACATCGCCGTAGCCAGCAACGACAGCGACCTTGCCGGCAAGCATAACGTCAGTGGCACGCTTAATGCCATCAACGAGGGATTCACGGCAGCCATAATAGTTATCGAACTTGGATTTGGTAACAGAGTCGTTGACATTGATAGCCGGAGCCTTCAGGCGGCCTTCACGGAATGCCTTGTAGAGGTGGTGGACACCAGTAGTGGTCTCCTCCGAGATACCACGGATATCTAATTACGACGTGAGCGGCGTTACGCTTCGAACAAGAAAGGTTCAGTTGATTAACCTTGGAGGTACTGAGGGAACTTCTCGTGGACGAGGCTGGTGAGGTCGCCACCATCGTCGAGGATCATGTTGAGAGCCTTTCCACCCTTGAAAGCAGTAAGTGTTTGTTCAATGCACCAGAGGTACTCCTCCTCAGTCTCGCCCTTCCAAGCATAGACAGGAACACCCGTTGCGGCGATACTGGGAAGAAAATCAGATGGCACGTGTCACAAAAGCGATCAGGACGTACGCAGCAGCGGCATGGTCTTGAGTGGAAAAAATATTCTGGAGAAGCACATGGTCAGGGCACAAACGATATTAAATGGATCCTCAACATACGCAAGAAGACCAAGTAACCTCAGCGCCCAAGGCGGTGAGCGTCTCAATCAAGACGGCGGTTTGAATAGTCCTATCGATAAGAATGATGGTGAGTGATCGATTAGTGATAGTTAGAAAAAAAAACACACATGTGGAGGCATCCCGCAATGCGAGCACCCTTCAAAGGTTTGGAGGCACTATACTAGTGGACCATAAGCAAAAGTCGCGTCGATAAACGCGATGCTTACCTTCTTCCTGAGATACATGAGACCAGGCATTTCATTCTGTTGCGATCGGCTGATTGTAAGCTGACGATCATAATCACGTCCAAAGAAAAAGCAGTACTTCAGCGATTTCGATCTCCTTGCGGCCGAAGGCGGCGAGAGAGATGTCTTGGAACGGGAAGGATTAGCTTAAATCCGCGCATACAGGCATACCAGCTTACCAGCGACCTTGTAGGACATTTTCTGAAGATAAAGATTCCGATGATGTGGATGGGAGTTGAGATGGCAGATAGTCGATGGAAAACTAGGTCGAACGTTTTTAGTGCATAATTTATTCCACGTGACCTGATCCTCCAAAACAGGCAACCGAATCGACTGGCTTGGCCAAACTGACTTGATCCCGAGCTCATGGGCCAGGAGGGAAACCAGACTAGCCACCCCGACCAAGGAGCTCCCTGCCGTATCGCAGAAATATTGCAGTATACTTGCAGTGTAGAGAAGGGCGCCAGTGGCAATCCTCAGGTACACTGCTTTCCCATTCCAAGGATATTCAAATTGCAAGTCTTCAATCCCTCGCGCTACGATCAACCATTGATGTGTTTCTATTACAAGGTGTCGTGGGTTTCCAGCAGTGGAGATCACGAAGTTGGTCGATATTGATTTGGTGACTGGCGAGGTTGCGATACCACCAGATGCCTCAAGGTAAGCCCTTCTTCCACAACTGTCTACCAGCCTTTCTCCACGGCTTTCCACAAGGGCTATGCTGAATCATATCATATCATCACTAGCCAGAAGCTCGTCGTGAAAGCAACCTGGAAGGATGTCATTCGATACAACGATGATGACTCCAGCGAAAGCTGACTACTGGGCGCCGAGCAATGTACGCTCGTGTGGTGTGCCTGTTCTTCCACATGTTACCTCGTATAATTGAAATCGCTCGTGCATGTGGAACCTCCGTTAATTCTCAACTGTAGAAGTATTTTGGCATCTCAGCTGTGGTCTAAAAGCAGCGGACCTAAATGACCTTGTGTGCCGTAGGCGTGGGACATGGAGGATATTTTTGAATAGCAATGTACGCTCCAAGCGCAGGATCAGAGACGTGGACAAACGCGCGACGGTTTGATTCCAACTTGAACTCAAGTGTTTCAGGACTGGAAGCTAGAGACAAGTGGGAAAAAGATGTTTGATCCGAAGCTCTATGGATGGATGGATGGTAGTAGACGCCCTTGTGCAATTGGTCCATCATGATCATCTCTGGGTTCCTTCTGAAACTTGAACCCATCTCCCATCATCAATCTTATTATTACGAATAGGTCCAAGTTACTGTTCTGGCTTGCGGGTTACTGGTGCCACAGCCTCGCCTCTGATCTTGTGGATCTGTGTGTTGTCATGCCTTAGCTCCCACTCTATGAACCACTTTCCCTTCAACGTAAACTTAGGATCAAATTCCCAGTCCAACCTGGTCAAAAGCCGTGCACTCTCCGGTCCATCTGGTCGTTACTGCAGTTTCTTACCTGATCTGCACCGCCCGGAGATGGATCCCCTACAATTCAACTGGGTAGTGTCGTCCCTACCTATTAAAGAGGAGGTCTCTGAACCTGCTCCTACATTGTTATCTCCTCCAACAACACCTTCTTCCTTTACTATTTCTTCTTCTCCAGGTCTACCCCCTTCTCGGGCCTCGCGTACAAGTCCTCCTTCCCCTTCGGCCAGTGGAAGAGCCCGTCCGCGACCTTACCCCCCGACGAAACCCATTCTCAAAAAGGACTCCGTTTCTCAGTCCCCACCTTTTGACGGAATGCAGTGGCACACTACTAGCGGAGTGCGCAGCAGCAATCGATCCATGCAAGACCGCCGACCTTCGGATGGCGAACGGCATCCATCATATGACAATAATCCTCAGGCTATGGCCAATGTGAGTTGATTTGTTCTTATCATTGAATCGTTTATTCAATTCGACATAGAACTTCATGATGGACCAGGGTTCCAGCCTCCTGGGAGCAATGGGAGACGATGCTCAATACGCACGCGTCCCCCCTCTGTATCCCTGGAATCAAGAGATGTCGATGATGTCCCCCGCCAACGCTGAGGCTTCCTACCCGACTGGACTGACGGCTCCGAACGCTAATCTATTCCCTCCACTTCCCACACCGGGATATGACAACTTGGATGTGACGCGCCATGCCTCCCCAGAGTCGATAGACCCTAACTCGCCATCGTATTATATGATGGTTGGTCGCCACCCTTACCGTGCGCCTTCGAGCTCTTCTTCCGGTGGATCCCAGTCACCTTATCCACGAGAAGATCCTGAAAGCGAAATACGTCGCCTCCGGAAAGAGGTCAAGGACTTGCGTCAGGCCCTTATGCAAGCGCGTGCTGCTGGCCCATCTAGTGCCTCCGCGTCTGCAAACGTTTCTCCGGCATTCCGCGCAGGGTGGAAACGACGGACAGAAGCCAGAAAAAAGCTTTTCTGTTCTCTAAATCGGGCAGGTAACGCGCTCTGCGCTTGGCACGACTCAAGGCGAGAACGGCGCCAGTTTCCGCCACGGAATGCCCCTCCGGGGATGCTCAACTGTGGGTGCACTCATGAAGAGGCACTATTTGAGGAAAGCCTCTCGCGCCACGGGGTCGGCGGCTATCTACCAGGGGAAAGTGTCAGAATGGATCCCGAGTTGCGACGGCCATTGCTCAGGTTGCTGCAGCAGCGGTATGGCTACAAGGACGGTGACTTTGACTACGATCCTCAAACGATGGAGTGGTATCCCGACCAAGATCCCGAGAGCTGGGACCGCCAAGCAAACTTGGGTTCGAGTGCACGAACGAGAAGGCCAGACCACGCGGATCGTCACTGATTGGCATTTCGTTGTATCTTTGCATTTTTCATCCCATTCTTTTGACGCTTCGTTTCATTCGTTACACTTGATTATGTAGATGTTATTTGATCATTAAGATGGACCATCGTCTGTCAAGACACATAATAGCTTAGAACCATGTTCACTAATGTTGTCACTCTTTACTTCTCACTGTAGCATACAGCCTTGTAGTTTAACCCCCTACCCATTTCGATTCATACTTTAGTTCAACTGGTAATACCCCGCTTGTATCTCTAAGTTAACCATGTATGCAATAATACATGCCCATTATGTATTGACAGCTTGCCTCGGAAGTGGCCGATATCATTCAGTCTGACTGCCCTAGGGCTTAGAGCTTACTCCTTCATCTCCAACCCTCTATCTCAGGTTCATCGATCATCCCTGACATGAAACTTGGTAAAATTATGTCCGGCTATCTCGCGTGCGCTCCCTGGACGACAGCATTCCTCTGGTCTTCTCAAGCTCCCCGGGATGTTGAAAGAAAAGGTTTGATGATACTGCCTTTGAGCCGAATTGCGGAAATGCAGTGACGAGCCTTCGACTGTCAATATACTAGGAGCAATCCCGTCGGAAGAGCTTGATCTTTTGCAAAGGAGCATGGGCATGTCACCGTTCTGGCCGGGACCGAATATACACTAAGCGCGCAACCAGGACTTCTCGAGCGATATTCTGACAAGCCGGACTGTTTCCGTGTGGCAGCCAAGTCTATACAGTCACAATGTGGAGATGCCGATATGGATGAAAAACAAAGAGTCATCAGTCAGGGCCAACGCAAGAATAAGCGCATATGTCCACTGACTGATGGTGCATAGCCTCGATTTCCATGACACTTTGCGAAATTGCGACGGGAAGCCGGTACTCAATACCGTTGGAGTGTCAAGAATTCTATTCTCCTGGTCCAATTTCATCGCAGCATCCGTTTCCGCCGGTGGAAGCCGCGGAGAGCCAATGCGTCGAGTAGGTGCAACACGGAACTTCTAGATGTTCTTGTTTTCTGGATTAATGACATGAACATTTGCTCCTTTTGGCTGTAGCGCGCTATCCCGAAGCGCGCAATATTGGTCCAGTTATTCGGGATACCTTCGCGAAATGCGTGCGTGCTCTCCGGGAATATGGGTACTGTACTCTGCCAACGTTGCTATTCTAGCGCAGCTATGCTACGCGTTCCGTAGGTGGAAGGAGATTGGTGAGCGGGTTGTTTATCGGCTTTGTATAAAAAAATGTTTGTGGCTGAAGTCCTTTGGTGCGGGACAGACTTGGCGAAAGATCTTTATCGGAATGCAACACTGGAGAAAATCGAGCTGATCAAAACGTTGACAATCCGCGAGAGGAATCTGAATGACGTTGTGGAGGCTTGGAACAAGGATGTCGAGGTAGGCCATGCGGTCTCGGTACCTTAATATGCAAATGCTCATCTTTAGCAGACGCTGACGACACGAATGGAGCTAACGGCAGACAAGTTTGACGGCATATATACATTATTATCCACCAAAGTGCATGAGACAATCGATAAAGTGAGAACAGGAGACTCTTGTCCTCCGTCTTGTTCTGAGATCGTTTCAGATGGCATTCGCGATCCAGGCCGAGATGAGCCAGTCACTCCGTGGACGGCAGGAGGCGGACACTCGCCTACGGGAGATAGTACGCGAGGAAAGAACTTCGATTACATCCGTGCCTAATGAGTTCGTCTTCAGATGGTAGATCACCTCCAAGGATCGGTGAACGCGGTAATTGTCTTTCAAACGAGAAGGAGAAATGTCGTGATGGCTGAATCATTGGCCCCGCACAGCTCGCAGATTACATGGAGACCGTAAAAACCGATATGACTTCTTACACCCAAAGTCTTCGGAAAGAATTCTTGGAAATTGTAACTGCGTTTGGGCATCAAACTGCAGAACTTGTGGTATCGAGTTGGCTTTTCGAACCGGCAAGGCACTTACGAGCCAGCACAGAATGTGTCGTTCGTTCAGTGGCAAGAATCGAGGCTGCTTCTCCACGAGGTTCAGTTCGTTGAGTGTTTCCGTGGCCGTCGTTGTACGGATGCTCATCGATAAACCCAAAATAGTTCTCGAAACAAGCTATAGAAGACAGTCAACGATTATCCGAGAACCTTAAAGGGGTGTTCGACCAGACGAATGCACTCCAGAACCAGCAGTCGTTAATGTTTTCCCAGTTGTCGATGTTATCCTGGAAAACCACCGAGTTGACAGACATGACACAACATGCTTTGCAAGAAGTCAACAGCTCCGTGGTGGATATTAGGATCACCCTCCAGGGAGGATATTCCAGAAGCCGCTATTTGTGGAACTCCTGTATGGTTTGGGTTCTAGAACGACTTCTGCACTGTGAGCCCTCTTTACTTCACTTCACTAGGCAGGGAACAGAGAAAACCCGCTAGATGATTCGACTTCGGCCGCGGAGTTCGTTCGCATTCCCTTCTTTGAGGGCCTGACTTTGGTATTTGGAAGTCTGGTATCGATTCTACGCATCGGAATTTCTGTTTCTATGGTTTGTCGAAGGAATCACTGAACATCCAAGTGGTTAATAATTGGTGACTGGCAGAGCATTGTGGTCGTCCTCTATTTCACGTCAAAATACTTGGTGGCCTGTCTGTTGACATTCGTTACTGGGTCCAAAACAGTGGTGGCGCGTGGGTCCTCTGATTCCTTTGGTGGGGAGCTTCCGCATTCGGTTGTTTGTGCTTCTAGGTTGGGCAGCGGGTTTAGTAATATAACCATGGGATTGGAAGAGCAGCACCAGGTGCGGGGCCATGGATGGAATGGAAGGCTTGGGACATCGAGAACCCGTCGGTGTTATTCGCGTCGAGGTCGTGTTTCTCGGATTCCTGATTGGTTGTGCCAGAGTCAATCATGAATACTCAGGAGAGATAAGTAGACAATTGAAAATCGTAATCAGATAAATGTTCCCGATATGTTAGTACTGTTGCCTTAAGACGAGTGGTAGAAGTTGAGGCAATGTGAGGGATCTGCAGTTGAGACCGAGTTTGTTACGGCAGAGATGATGAGTGGCCCTAGCGTGGGTTTGAAGGGACTAAGGAGGAATGGCGAGTGACAGAGTTATTTGATCGCAGTGATCGAGTGTGACTCCAACACTGGAACGTGAACAGCAAGGGGTACTCCTCTCTCTCCCATTATAACATATCCACCTCCTCTGCTCCCTCCCCTTCCTTTCTTTTCCATCAGGTACTCTTTAGATTATCCCTTGTCACCCGACGCACGGAACGCCATGATCCCTCAGCCTCAACGCGAGACTCCTCCCAGCCATTCACCATCCTCCTCCACTTCAACAGCTCGTCCCCGTGCACGCAGATATCCCTCCTCTCGAACATATTCCTCAAAAAGTACAAAAGAACGTCTAGGCGTGCGGAATGCTCCCAATACTGTACGTATTCTCATCTGACTCTGTCCCGTTTTGACTTATTGGTTACTGCGGCTCAGGACGATGCTTCTACATCCTCAGTGCCACAACAGGTGGAGCTCCGCTTTCTACTTCTGCACATTTTGTTGCTTACAGTCTCTGCCTAGGCTTCGCGGATCGAATCTGACGATATAAGGCCTGTTCGGCCCATTTCCTTGGTTAGTACAGGTATTACTCGTTCCATTAATGTCTTCATCCTGCGCAGCAGACTCCCGACCTCGCCTCAACGTCCAAAACCACTGGTCCTAGCCCCAAACTCTCACAGGCAGGAGCCTTAAAATCGCAGCCTCTAGAACTGTGCTTGCAACCATCGGGCACTGCGGGATTTACTGCGTTTGGTATTCCGGTGAGCGTCAAGTGCAGCAACACCGACAGTTCGAGACTCCTGACTTCAACTCAGGCTGAGCGCACTCACGCCAGGATTAGAGAAATATGTCGGAAATTCATCGATAGTCGGTGTTTCTTTGGACCCCGGTGCTATCGTATACATCCGCTTGATAAAGAGTACTATCGCAACAAGATGCAGAGCATTCTTTCTATCGATGATTCCTCGGGGGTAATATCTAGTGATCCTCAGGACAAGGAAGAGGAGAAATCGGTGGTGGGTTCATGGCATATGACGTCGGAATTCGTTAACATATTCTTATAGGGGTCGGAGGGTGCGGAGGTCCTTCCTGAACTTCCACAACCACTCTTATTATCCAACTCAAGCAAGTCCCTTATTCCGAATCCCGAAATTGAACACCCCGAACCACAAGAAAGATGCAATGGCTGGGATCAGAATGGATCTTGGGGTTCGGTTTCCAAGCCCGAATCTTGGACGAGTTCACCTACCACCAATAACGACCAGGTACGGATTTACATGTGTTCGCTCTTTTGTCTTACCCTTAGGACACTTGTAGTTATTCTCGGATCCATCTGACTCATCTTCACCTACTACCGCGAGTCCGGAAGCGAGTGACGATGACAGGGAGAAGCCGATACCAATTCATCATCGTCGTCCGTGCGACAGTCCTTGTGTCCTCTTGAAGAAGAATGGAAGTTGTCCTCGTGGAGATGCTTGTCTGTTCAAGCATGTGCGAGAACCGGTGTGTACCGCCTTTGTGTCTTTTTGGAGTATCCTGACTCCGTGGCCTCCAGGATGAGTCTGTAACTGAACCACGTCAACCGCCTGAGACCGATACAACCGCCGATGTGACAGAATCTGAGACGCCTGTCCAGCCCCCCGATGCTGCGACGGGTATTCGATCGGCGACACCAACTGTTCCTGTTGGACCTCCGGAGCCTCAAAAAGCGACCACTCCCCCTCGTGTCCCACGTCCTCGACCGAAGACGAATGTACGATGTCGTTTGTGGCTACGAAATGTGTGCGTTTATGGATATTCATGTCGTTTTCTTCATGATGACTTGGAATATGACGATGAACCGGTGCGAGTGCCTTCTGCATTGCATATACCGTCTTCTCACGTCTCCAAAGACTGTTCGGCCTCCCTCTCCTCGTTTGGGCATAGAGAAACCGTCATCAGCACTGCCAAAAAACTCCGGTTCTGCAGACGACTTCCTTCTTTCCTTCACTCTTCATGATCATATGCGTGTTCAATGCTCGGCCGGTTTCGATATTCAACGCATCCAGACGGCCTTTGAATCATCCACTCTCCTAATCAGCAACGTTTCACCGCGCGTCAGACCCGGTCGCCTGAAAGAGGTCCTGACTTCTTACGGCATAGTTGAGGAGTTACACATGCCTTCAACAATATCTGCCGGTGCGGTCGTCAGAGTCACATATTCAGATGCCGCGGAGGCTCAGAAAGCTCAGAATGCGCTGAACGGCACGAAAATGTATGACCTGACGATCACTGCAAGGGTAGCAGCTAGCGGCACTATGAAAACTGCGGCAACTGCCATCCTGAAGGATACTGCCGTCCGGATAACTTGGGAGGCGCCCGCAAAGGAAGTGTATGCGGGTTATTCCAACATCGAGCAGGCGCAGAAGGCCATTCAAATTGCCCGAGCCAACCCTCTTAATGGCCATTACTTGAAGGGAGAGATCTATGAAGGGATGCCGGCTGTTGACGTTGTAAACGTTCGTTTTCGTGGCGTCCCCGTCGACGTTGACAAGCCAGATTTGGTCCGGTTCATAAATCCGGTAGACATCATGTGGACACGGCCCAACTACACGGACTTCGATGATGGCGTAAGGTTTATTCGAGGACGCTTACGGGATTGTGGTGACCTTGAACATTTTGACGTTCTGCCTCCTCCGTATCGTGATGGAGGGACAGTCAAGGCTTGGGCCACTTTTGCAACGGCCGCGAAGGCCAAGGAAGCGGCTCATCGTCTGGATGGCCGGAGACCAGTTTGTCTGGGACTCACAGTAATTCGAGCGAAACACGTACAAGCTCTCTCATATACCCTTCCGCCGGACAAGTTCTCCAAGCTTGGCGCTGCAATCGAGTCTTTGCAAGCTTCCCAGCGCGGTTCATTCACTACCGTCTTTATCGCGCATCGCCCTAATGGTTTCGTCGTCGTGCGTCTTTCTGCCGATGAACAGAAGGAGTTAGCACATCTTAAGCATCAATTCGAGAAGATTTTGAAGGGGGATGTTGTACGCTGCGACGGCAAGGTGGTTTGGGATTCTTACTTTGCGAGGAAGGAGGGGTGGGAGTTCCTGCAGGACCTTCGCAACAAGAATCCTGCTGTTCATTTCGAAAATGACACTCAGCGAATGCTGATCCGTCTCTATGCATTTTCGGTCGACCGGGCCCGCTTCGCAGGTGCGATCATCGCGAAAGTCAAGGAACTCCAATCACAAAAGAAGCTAGAGATCGCCCTCAACGGACGTCTCTTCGGTGCGGTGATATCGAGTGGAGAGATCAAGCGTTTGCAGCAGAAGTATGGGATGGACAATGCGCACATCGATGTGTACAGGAAGGTGCTCTACGTGCGGGGAGATTTCATGACATATCGCACTTTCAAAAACGCGGTAGAACAGATCGGACAGCGATTGCCTGCGGTAACGAGTTATAGTGGCCCGACTTGCCCGATTTGCTTTGATAAGCCCTCCCCCCCCGTGCGGCTACAGTGTGGCCATACATGGTGTCGCGCTTGCATCGCGCATTACTTCCGCGCTGCGGCAGAGCAGAAGACGTTCCCTCTCAAATGTCTCGGGAACGAGGGCCGCTGCACCACAAAGATACCCATTGGAGTGGCCAAGGAGGTCCTTTCTGGGCAGGAACTGCAGGCGATAATCAACGCCGCATTTCTCTTGCACATCCTGGCGCGACCGAGGGAGTACCACTTTTGTCCCACACCTGACTGTCCTCAGGTCTATCGCACGACGCAGCAGAAAGCGACGCTCCAGTGCCCGTCATGTCTCACGAGTATCTGTACAAGGTGCCACGCTGAAGCACACGATGGGTTCCAATGCGCGGATCAGGTTCAGGACGAGTTGTTCAACAAGTGGATGAAGGAGCACGATGTGAAGCATTGCCCGACGTGTAACGTGCCGATTGAAAGGACAGAGGGGTGCAACCATATGACGTGCACAAGGTGTCAGACGCATATATGTTGGCAGTGTATGAAGACGTTCCCGGGTGGGGAAGGGATTTATGGGCATATGAGAGAAGTCCATGGGACGTTTGGACTGGGCCCGATTCTTGCTTGATCAGAGGTTAGTGCATTCTTGCAATCGTTTCGCGAACCGCGTTTGAAAGAAGAAACGGGTTGGCCTTTGCGCTAGTGAAGGTTGGTTCGTTTCATCTTGTGGATGCTGAAGAAAAGCTACCCTTCGATCGACCAAGGATCGGGATTTCATGGATTTCTTTCATATGCTTATTGATTCTGATCCTCTCTGGTCGTCGTCTGCGCTGTTGATTTTGCAGCCTTTGCATTTCTCCCCTAGCTCCATTTCAATTGGCTATTGCCGTTGCCTTGCATTCGTATTTATCCGCCCTGGTCGTATCTGGGCCTCCGACATCAACGCTGTATCTCGATCGCACTTCGTCTTGCCTTTTAGTTGTATCTTTATGCCTTTGCTTCTCTTCGGGTCCTTTGTCGTTGTATTTTACTTTCTATATGTCTTTGCATCGGTTTGCTTGATTACTATGCTACCGTTTCGAGGGACTTTTAGATTATCTACGACTATGCCGTTTTATCTTCTTTTTTCTATTACTCTGACTTGCCTGTGTACATGATAGATTGTCTAAATAGTTCAGGATGTACTATGTAGTGTATTTTCATGATCGAATGGATCGAGTTATATTCCGATGAAATAAGTGTATTACAGGAAGTTGGGTATCGGTACTGAAAACAGGAGATATAATTGAAATATGTGCAATACGCAGCCGGTGCGTGGAGGAGAGAACGAAGGTAATGTATATAATGGTGTTGTAGCTCACCGTCCATGATTAAATAAGTATGAAAGGTATCGGTATTCAAACAGCGTTAGGAACGAAAAAGCCAAAAATTAGACAGATACCCACTCGATGATCTAACACACATCGTCAGTCGACCAGCGAAAAGAAAAAAAGAAGTGTGGTCAGGTAGCATACTCACCGACTCGTAACCCCCCTCGGGTTCAATCGCAGGCCGCTTATACCACTGCGTCATATGCCCAAACTCGTTCATATACCCGCCATCCTTCCCGTCAGGATAATCGTCAAGATCAGGAGGATAGACCATATCATGTGGAGCGTATATGATATATCCTTCCGGTGTGACATGGTCACCTCGTCGATTCCAAAATCCTTTGCGACGTATCTTGGGTTTGGAAGAGGAAGACTTGCGTTTCTTTTTAGGTTCAGAATTGGCGGAGGTGGAGGTGGTGGAGGTGGTAGCATTGGAGGTGGAGATGGAGGTTGTAGAGGTAGAGGCGGAGTGACGAAGTTGTGGGGAGAGGGAACGGTCGAGGTTGTGAGAGGTGGATGTGGGTGAGTGTGGTGGGGAGGAGGTTATGGTGGTTAGGGTGCTGGAGCCGTGGGAGTGGAGGATGGCGGTACCGGAGGTTTGGGGGTGGGTGTTTGAGTAGGATTTGGTGCGGGTGTGGTTGTGTGGGTAGGGAGAGGGTGTGGTGGAGGGAGGAGGGGCACTGGAGGCGGCGGGCATGTAGATGTAGCTTGCGTTGGAAGTGCCTGGGGAGGTGCGATTGGTCGTGGTGGTGGCGGTGGTGGTGGTGGTGTTGTTGCTGGCGGGGGTTGATGTAGAGCCGGGAATTTGGGAGAGAGCAGGGAAGGGGACTTCGGCTGGGGGTGGAGGGAGGGGGTTCTTCGGGTGGGAATGGGAGGAGTAAGGAAAGTGAGCATTTTGAGGACTGTGACCTTGGGAGTGGGAGTGGGTTGGGGAAATGGGGGATTGTTCGTTGCTGTGAGGGATGCTGTAGGGCGAGGTGGAATTGGAACCTGAGCGAGAGCCATGTCGGGAACTCGGACGGGATGTGGATCGGGAGCGACTGTTGGAGTAGCTATTGGGAGACTGTAGGGGTTCTTGATGGGAATTGCGGCGGGAGCTGCTAGTGGGAGCAGGGGTGTGGGCGCGCGAAGCAGATGTTGCGTTGGAGGTGGAGGAAGTTTCGGGAATAGTATCGAGGGAACTAGTGACGACTGTGGGGACGGAGGAATGACGTCCGAGTCCGGAGCGAGAAGATCCCGGTTTGGGGGTCATGGGAATAACTAACGGGCTAAGGATATCTTGCATGGAAGCGGGCTCATCGGTGAGATATTCGCCGGTGAATGTTTGGGGGGCTGTACTGCCAGGGACGGGCATTGAATGATGCCGAGTGAGGGGGTTGGAAGACGAAGAGGATGTGGAGGTACTAAGATGATTCATTTGGGAGGTGAGAGAGTCGACGGCGCTGCCGCGGGAAGAAGAACGTGGAGGCGAGGCGTAGATCTGTGCTGGGGCGGTGGATCTATGGGATGCGCGGGAGGGACTGGGGGATGCATAGTGATCTGGAGTGCGGACGATGTTGATGGAAAAGGTAGGTTGGAGGGTACCTTTGGAAGTGAAGGATTCGGGAGCCTGGGTGGTGGAAGGTGGACGTTCGGGGGTCTGCGCCGAGTTTGCCGGGGCCGCGTAGATATTACTGTGGCTTGTGGCGTTCCGAGAAGAGGTGTTGTTGTCTGAATTCGGATTGGTGGCGGAATGTTCTGTGGATGATGGAAAGACGTGAGCGACGGCGAGCTTGGGAACGGATGTTGAGTACAAAATAATGCTTACGATTTGTAGTTGAGGGGAGACTTGAATCACCGTCGTCGAGGGGACGAGGAGTCCATATCCATGGAGTTGACGCCTGGACTTCGGGATTTTGCTGCTCATGTTCGAGCCTTTGACGCTCACGTTCCTGGCGTTCAAGTTCTTCACTGGAAGGGACATTAATATACTCAGATGCAGGCCACGAGTAAGATTTGCGCACGCAGGGATCATGTTGGTGAGGCCGAGAGGGTTATCGGAGAGTTTTGTTGCGAGATACTCGGCACTGGGGGGTCGCGGCTGGCGCTTGTAGGGATTGAAAGATTGCTGCTGCTGGTGTTGTTGTTGCTGCTGGTGATGATGATAGGCCTGCTGATTGTAGTAGTTATTCCAGGCCTGGCCGGGCATCCAGGAGGTATTACTAGGACGAGCAGCGTGGGGGTTGAAGTTTGGATTGAACATCCACATGCCCGAGTTCCATTGATTTGCGGGGATATTCACACCAGCAGGCATCGGTGGTGCACCCTGAAAGGGCGGGGCAAAGCCATTTGGAGGCTGGTGTTGGGGAGGAGCATTGTGCCAGCGGTGAGCAAAGGTGGCCATTGTAGGGACCCTCATTCACCTCTCCCGCACATCCAGCACTCTCTCTGCTGACTAAGCAATCATCCCACACTTCATCTTCCTCGACCCACCCCTCGGACGTTCTCCAGAACGTCTGCTGCACGGGGAACACGCCCCAGAACCTAGTGAGGGAATATTTTGACGATTTTCTGCGAATTTGGGTGACGAGAAAAGGAAGGAGAGGTACGGTCACGTGACGTTCACGTTCTTGTAGTTGAATGTTCAAAGATGTTCAAATGACATTATTGTCTCAGCAATGGACCTGCCCATGACCACAGACAGGCTCTACAACGCACAGTCCCAACTCATCAGCCCTCCTCCAGAAGAAACCCTGCGCAGACTCACGGTAAGATTACCCGATCCATCTCTCGCAGTCACCTAACCACTAGCCAGAAACACCCTCAGTCCTCGCCCGCCCTTTCAAATACCAAGCGGAAGCGCTCTCACCTCGCTGTCGCGACTTCCAATGACTCGGCGGTCGACCCACAACCACTCGCTACCCCCAATCCACGCTCCCGCAAACAGCCCAAGCAACAACCACACACGCCCTCCCACTCAACTGCCTACAATGTCCCCATGGAGTCCCCCACTCGTAGCAAATCACATCCTCCAGAATCTCTCTCCCCTTTCCGCTCCCCAACAAAGCCAAAACGTGTCGTCGTCCAGTCGCCCCATGTAGACAATCCAAATGCAGACTACATTCCACCCGTCCCTCTCAGTGCCCTCTCTCCAGAAGACCCCAAACGCCGTCGCTCCGTCCTCAGTGCACGTTCCTCCCGCAGAAGTGCAACTCCCATACCACCATATGAACCTCCAACCGATATCTTTACTCCCCCAAAGGAAGTCTTTGTTACTCCTGTCACTGCTACTATCCGCATCAGCAAGTCCTCAAAGCGCAAATCGACAAAGCATACTACGTCCAAGAAAAAGAAATCTACACCCGCTCCTGTCACTGTCAAGCTCGAAATGCCAGACGTCGACCTCAATGCCCCAATGCCCCCTCCAAGTCCTGGTGACGATCCACTACTGTTGTCTAGTTCCGTCGAACCCCCAAGTTCCACTCCCACGAGGCCCAGAACAGGGCACGACTGGATGCCCTTTTCAGAACCCAATGCCCTTGAACATGACAAGGACGCTAGCGCTGCTGGTACTGGCCGCGCTTCACGCCGTACCACATCCCCCGTCCCTTCCCTGTTCACTAGACTCCGCTTCGATGATCTCCCGCCCTCTTCTCCCCCTGATGAACATTCTGATCAACCCAGTCCTATTGTCGACGACTCGGCAGACTTGGATACCACCCCCGTTCACATGCCCTTCTTTGACCTTGCTGATAATGCCAACGATAATGGGTGGAGTGACAGTGAAGGCGATGAGCTTCCTATGCTTTCTCGGCCCGCGGGATCACCAGCGCAAGAGGGAGAGGGAGAGTATACTGGCAAGTACAAGGAGGTCCTTGTCAAGATAAAGACGGACCCGCCAAGTAGCGCCACCAGATGTAGAATGGACGAATGGGGCAATCCCAAGAGTCCGTTTCCTCTTTCCTTGGAAAAGAAACCTTCGCTGCAACTTGTCCAAGAAGACGAGGAACGGCTTTCGTCGGATGATGAGAAGGAAGAGGAAGAGGTTCGGCGGATGAGTGTTGAACCCGAGCCTGAGGTTGAACGAGCGGACAATCCTTTCGACTTTAGCCGCATAGAACCTCTTCCCGAAGAGCAAATCGAGGCGGGGGAGGATGTTGACGGTCAGGACCGGCAAGTTGAAACGGCAGACTATGTCATGCCCCTGCGGAACGACGGGGAAGGATCTCCTAGATCTGGAACGCCCATTCGAGCGGAAACGGCTATCAATGATGACCACGTCGAGGAGGGTCCTAGCGCCGAGGATGCCTTTAAGCTCATGGGTAATCACTCGGTCGTCGAGGACGTGGATGTCGAAGAGGAAGATGAAGAACCTCCTGCGGAGGCTGATGCGATGGACAGCGACCACCCTCAAGAAGAGGAAGAGCCTACCGCGGAAGCCGACGCGATGGACAGTGACCACAACCATGAAGTATTGCAACCCGTAGCCGAGACTGAGGCAGGGGAAGCGCTCGCAGTAAACCAGGTCGAGGCCAAGCCTGTCGACTCGATTGCGGTCGCCGATGACGAAGAGGACTCTTCGAGCAGTGATGCAGATGATCCTGATATTGTCAAGATTACCTCTGCAGATCCACGCGCCGCTGCTCGTGCAGCAGCCATTCTCAAACAACACAACTATGATTGCTTCACCAAAGTCGAGTTGAAGCGGCGGCACTCGGAAGCTGTCAGGAGGAGATCGGCGAGTCCGTTTGAGTTGCAGAGAGAGAAGAATTTGAAGGGTGTTTCTACTGCGGGAGTTCGGAAGGAGTATGGTAGGAGGAGGACAATTGGGAGTGGGATGGGTGTGCGGGGAGAGGCCGTGTTCATTCCTGGGAGCCCCGCGACAACGTTGCCGAAGTTGCTGAAAGAGGTAGAGGCGGAGGTGTCGATGGAGCATAGCATGGCTTCACCCAATCCCTTTGCGTTCAGGAATTTCAACACTTCGTTCGACGATAATGCGTTCAAAACACCCCTGCCCGCAAGGACGTCATCGCCCTTCAACGTGGTGTTGACACCAAAAGTCCCGATGACGCCTGGCGAGATGTGTTATGACCCGTTGACCGGGGAGAGGATGTGGACAAAGGAAGAATGGAAGAGGCTTGATGCATGTTTCACGGATGAGAGGTTGGAAGTTGGTGCTCGCTTGGGTTACAACACTGAATTAGTTGGCGAGGATGGATTGGCGAACGTTGATCTTGTGCGAATTGAGGATGTTTTGAAGAGGTTTGTGGAGTGGATGGGTGGGGAGGAGGCGGTGGATGGGTACGGACCTGCTTGGTCTAGGTGAGTCACCCGTTTATGATTTATGGCCTTGATGCTGATTCGTCGTGCGTAGGGAGAATCTGCTACAGAGGACGAGAGCGTTGCAGAATAAGCAACGTTCGGGACATGTTGCGCCTCCGACAACGTTGCCTTTTAGCCCGAGTCCAAGGCAAATGCGGTCTCCAGCATCACCGTTCAACTTCAAATTTGACAATCTTCGGAGAGCGTCGATGGAGGTTCCCGATTTTACGCCCATTAGGCAAAGGCCAGTGGTGCCGAAGAGACAATGGACTTCGCTTGTCCCACCTTCGACGGAGATGGAGGTGTGCTCGACGCCTCTGCCCCGTCAGCATGCGGCTGCAGTTACGAGCATGAAGCCGGTCCCGGCTACGCTGTTGGCGCCACGGTATTCGCATTTGTTAGAAGAAGCTGTGAAGGTGTCGAAAGACTTCCCGGAAGTTGTGGAAACTCGGGATGACGTTGGCGATTCGCAAGATTCTGATACTATGTTGGAGGAACCAGAGTCGGAGGATTCGCCGACGACGCTTGTAGAAGAAGAATCTGTCATTGCGGAACTTGAAGTTCGCGAGCCACTGGAACAAGAACCAAAACCGGAACCCAAGCCAGAGCCGACGACGATAGGCAAACGCGTCAAGGGACTTATATTTTCCTATCTGCCTACACTCAAAAGAACTGCCGCGAGCGACAACAAGAGTAATCCTAAACGACCTGGTCTTCCGCTTCCACCGAAAGAAGTTCTTGAAAAGCCTAGAGGACCAGTGGTTACGCCTGCGCGAGAGCCGATACCGAAACCCGTTCATCCGAAAGAACTCGTGCGGTTGCAGGAGGCTCCACCGATCCCGCCTCCGGCGTCGAAGATTCCAAGGGTTGTGCCACCGAAACAGCTTGTGGAGTTGCATCATGTTACGCCCAAGGTTGCGGATGGGGAGAAGGGTAAGATGAGGGCGAGGAGGAGTAGCGGTGCGAGTGTGAAGGATTTGATTAAGGGGTTTGAGGAAATGGAGAATCAGAATCGGGTGGAGGGAGAGGTGCGGGTTCAGAAGAAGGGGGAGGTGAGGAGGATGAAGAGTGTTGGGGAGTGGAGGAAGGGTGTGAGTGGACCTGCGGTAGGGAAGGTTGGGGAGCCCGCAAGACCTACGTGGAAGCCTTGAGATATTGTTGGGGGGTGAGGGGTTCTGTGTATATATATATTGGACGCGGGACGCAGGGTTCGTGTCGCGGATTGCATTTATGATGTTTTTGTTTTCTTGTTCATTGTCCTGGATTTTTTCGACATTTTATTTCGACTTATGGTATGGTTATGCTATGGCTTATGTGGTAAAATACTTGTATACAAATCGTTGACCTGTGGTCCGTAATGATTATGGATAAATTGATCGTTGTTGCTATTCGAACTGGTCCACGGTCAGACTTGTTCTGATTCTGCGAAGTGCCCTCATGGACTATGCGGATGTGCTCAAAATTGTACGTCTGAGTAACCCTCCGAAATTGTGGGGAAAGTAAAAGACACAATCCAGTTCAGCTTCTGACACCGGGAAACTCTAAAGTTCGAGTCGTATCTTGGACCGCACGTTGGCCTTTCCTTTGCTCGGCATATGAATGGCTTTCAAGGATCACTTGCGCTCGTCTCCGATAACTTCTTTCAGCTCTTTGACAACAAGCGCATATCGATCGATGTCCTTGTCAAATACATGCTCAGGAACACTGCCAAAGTGAACAGGGAACGCAACAAGCACTGGCCTCGATGACTTGTTTCTGTAACATTATAGCATGCTCTATATGAAGACAGAAATGGCATGCATACTGCTAGCACTCTCAAATTGGACCAGACAGGCGTCTAGACACATTGGTCAATAAAAGTATGCGTTTGGCCATCAACATATCCTAGCCACAGGTGATTTCTCTGGCCGTGTACAAGATCTAAAATGGCCTACCCTACTACATCTGCCCAGATAGACTCTGCAACACAGTGGCCAACCGCTCCTTTCTCAGCGGAATCCATAAAACCTCACCACCACTCCCCAATCCGCCCTGCGCAGAAACAATCAACCCATGGTCCCGATATTCACCAAGCAGTGCCCGAAGCGCAGTATCATTCGTCGCGACGAAGTCTGCACGAGCAAGGTTAAATAAGGCATCATAACCAATCGCGGTAGCTTGCAAATCCACCGCTCCACTGTCACCTTTCGAACCCGAACTGGAAGCACCGAGTTCCTCGATGGATTCCAACTGCCTCTTTGCCAACAACACGAATAGTCTCTGCGCTTTTTGCGTTACAGATGCTAAGATGTGGAGTGCGGCTGTTTCGGACATGTTAGATACCCCACCGCCGGGGAGGGTCGAGGAGGGGTTGAGGGCTGAGGGTAGCGTGGATGTAAAATCGAGCTTTTTACGTGGGCCACCGCCGTGTGCAGAGGTGAGAGATGTGCGGTCGACGTACGCGAGTTCGAAGTCGTAGGGTTCTAGAGAGGTGAGGTCGTGGTAAAGCCAGGAAAAGCCTCGAGGCGGCGTTGTGTTGTTGGTGGATGGAGACGAAGAGGACGAGGAGAAGGAGAATGATGAGGGTTTATGGGTGGAGACTTCAGATGAGGACCAGATGAGCGGAGAGTTGATGTGGTCTATTGAGGCGATAATATGGATGTTGGGAGTTAGGGCTAGCAGGGAGAGGATGGATTTAGCGCGAGGGGCGCGAAGGACGGCGGAATCGATGTTGTGAATTATGATGTACAGGTGGGATTGTCGCCTTGCTGATGCGGATTGGGCGAAGAATTCGGATATTCGTTGTGCTTGTTTCTCGGGTGTCGAGGATGTCAGCTCGAGATTTTGTATTGCGGGGATATTCTCAACTTGATTGAGTAGGTCTTTGATGGTAAAGTCGGGTTGGAAGCCGTTGGCTATCACGACATGCCCTTTTTTCGAGCAGAATTTCGTTCCAAACTGATTGAGTAGCCGTCGTTTAGATCCATACCCATAGCATAGAATATTGAATCCCTCCTCAAGCTCTACGAGGAATCGCGAGAAAAGAGCATCACAGACAGAAGGCGTGGAGATGATGGGCTGGAGTGACTTGAGTCTAGGTTTCGCGGAGGCGATGGCGTCGTTGTACTCCTCCGCGGAGAGGGGAAGAACGAGGTTGGAGAAGACGTTGGAAGACGTTTGGGCTCGCGAGGCGGTGGAGGTGAAATAGGCGTCGAAAGAGGTTTGGACTATAACGTTTGATGAGCCCTGGGCTTTATCCTTGCGCTTGTGGGGAGAGGTTGGAAGGTCGTCCTGATCCAGGCGGTCTTCAGAGTCGTCCGATTCATCTAGCACCTCGTCGTCTGATTCGGAGAGCTCCTGAGCTGTTTGGTGTGATTTCTTGAGTCTTGGAGGCATTGTTTGTAAGCGCGTTCTAATCAAGACGCGTCTTTGGTCATTTATTTGTTACTATACTACCCCACCGTTTCGGTGCACCCCGGGGTTTCGGTGTTTCGCAAATATCTTTTCACACTCTCAATATTTTGGCTTCATATCTTGCACAGCACCTACGAGTGCCATCCCTGACAACCCCCGCCTTTTTTTGAAATTTATAGCTGAAGTAGGACGAAAATCGATTTTGAGCCCATTGTCACGACTTGCCAGGCAATGCCGGTTCGGAGCACGAATATCATGATCCCATCACATGTCCCATTTCGTCAATTCGTCACTAAGGCAGGCTAGCCCGTTTCACCGGCGTCACTTACCCTGTCAGTCTTATAGGTCTTGATTTTGTGCTCTATCCCGTCGGTCGAAGAAAAGAATGGGACTATTTTGGACTCCAGTGTAACGGGCACCCATCTTCGAGAGATGATTCTCAGTCCTGTCACAACTACCAAACTACTATCCAATTCCGTTTATCAGGCTGGCCAATATGCCATGCCCATGGTGTTTCTAGTGTCTCTTGATTCAGAATCACCTCAGAACCATATGCGGGACCTTCCTATGCAAGGGGTCAAGTGGTCTATCCATCTCATGTGTATTAGTCCCATCAACTTAGGTAAGTACTGAATACATGTCATGATTCCATCATCTGAGTTTCAGGATGGCAGCCTTCGGCATATGTGACAAGAGCGTGACCACCGAAACCCCTGGGCACACCGAAACGGTGGGGTAGTATAGTATGGTCGGCGATGTCAACAACGCATCAAGAGTGATTTTCTGTATCACAATGTCCTTTTATTTGCTACGCCGGTCTGCTTATGTCTGTTCCGACGTCCTAATACAACCTATGTCCGTGATACTCATACATGGTATTCTATGCCAGATTTACGGTACACCGTCCCAGGCCCTCCAGGGACAAACTGGATGATACCAGGAGGAACACCTGCTTCAGTAAGGATCTGGTAAACACAGCAGGGCCGGTTTCCGCACGACGGCATTTCTGGCAAGCAGAGGTGCTGCAGAGACAGTCAATATATGCCATGTAAGACATTAATCTATACGTACCTCCCGGTGGATTGCCACCAATAGCCATGAAGTTGAAAGATGAGACAGCTAGAACAAAACCTTCGAGTGACCGGTGCCCAACACGGCTAAGGCAAAGATTAACGCCAGAATTCCAGCAGCAGATCAGTGTAATACATACTCCCGTGGTCCAGCAGAATTGTTCTGTGGCCGCTGTGCATACAATTCTTCCACAAGCTGAAAGCCGAAACGCAAGAAATCAAACAGGTAGTCAGTACCGGCATTATCATTCCCGAGAACAAGTACGGGCCCACCTCTGCAGCAGCATCAATCTCCGCCTGCCACACATTCTTTCCTGACCAAGCATAAATAGTTGCTGCCGTGAGCTTGCGGGAGGTGTTTCCACTTGGAGGGACCGCGGCCTTGAGGAAAGTTTCAATACGGTCACCCCACGGTACTCCCCCAAGCGGCTTTAGCCTGGAAAGAGCTATCTACGCCTTTGCGACGATCTCTGGGTGGAATGCGCACAAGTGGCAGGCATGGTTGTGTGGTAGAGATTGTTTGTTCCGGCCTTGATAAAGGAATCAACGTTGGTCAACGACTTTGACCGACTCTGATCGCACAATAACTCACCTCTTGAACGTCGATAACCCAAGGGATCCAAAAGGCAACTGGCTCTACATCTCAGCTAACACTGCTTGTGATGTTGCGGTTCTAGGGGCCCAGGTGCGTACGTACAGTATTCAACTTAATGAGCAACGATCTGCCACGACGGGCGGGTACCACGTACTACGGGATCGTTGCTGATGTGCTGGGCTCTGATTGTCGCGAGTTGGGAGTTGGCCATGATAATAATAAGACACTCAGTAAGGGTTTTCTGACGATTCCATAATCAAGCGCAAGGGTGACGGGATGGTCTGGCGAGACGTGAATCAGCGTCGAGCACAGGAATGAATGTGGCAAACTGCTAATCAAAGGTATCGCCGGATTCACGCCACGACGACTTTCGGGCGACGATAAAATTGGGCGATTACACACCGTCGTTGTAGAGAAAGTGACCCACCCAATATCCCAGGCTGACCCAAACGCCCTGAAAAATCCTCCCAAACACGCCGCATTGGAAACAATCGAGAAGCGCAGTTGGGAAGTCGTCTTAGAGCAAAAGAAGTGCGAGGTCCGAACTCGAAGGAACCTCCCCTGTGGCGAGGATAGTATGGGCGTGTATGAGGGAAGGCTATGAAGGGGCCAGGGACCGGAATGATGTAGTAGCGACTATGGTATAGCTGCGAAGAGTGGCGGCGCTGATAGGAATGTGGCTAGGCCAAGTGGGATGTTCGAATAAGTATGTGCGTGTGCAGCGTGGAGGTGGTGGTATGGTGAATATATGTGCTAGAAGTGCGAGCCTGGGCCAAGGGGTCGAAGAATAGAGTGGCGGTGTTGGCGTAAAGGACAAGAAGTGCGGACATGTACCTTTCCTTTCAACCCTTGAGCCAAGGCCGCCGTTTCAGCAGCTTGCACTGTTTCTGATCACTCGTATGGCTAGGAGGTGTCGTATACAGTGCTGATACTGGTCAATAAGTCTGTAGACTAATACCACGAGGACTTCGGATTTTTTTCTATCTAAATCACACATGCCTTGCTGGTATCTGCCGGTTCTGTGGTTCAAGCCACCTGAACATGGTGACATCTCTTTGTACCCGTGGCACGACATTGTGGTATCAGCCAAATGAATTATATATTGACAGTCAGCTCAGATGCAGAAGCTCTCCTCAGATATGTGGAAATTGTTTCCGTTAGACCTTCATCTCGATTCTAAATATACGTAGATGATGGCGGTGGAACAGCCTTATTTTCTGGTGCCCATCAGCAATCAACACAGGTTGAATGCGCTGCTGCGACGGAATGTTCCATGAAGCGTTAGCCAATCCGGGCCCTTGGAGCAGATCCCACGAGGCAACTTGAAGCACCCTGTTTGGCATGAGGCACTTTTGATGCCCTAACCTTGCCTTTCGCCCATTCCTCTACGCTCACCTCAGCGAGAACTGTTGCCATGAAAAGGAAACAACCCAGTCCTCCTTCGTCCCCGCAAGGCCATACATCACACTCCAAACGACGCAGGGAGGAATCAATGTCTGAAGGTCCAAATGAGAACGCACCTCAGGGACCACCTATCCTACAGGCGGCGAGTAGCAATCAAGCCTCTATCGAAGGTGCGCTCGAGTGTTCGCCAGTCTGCCCTGGAGTATGACTTATAGTCCGTTGCTTAGGACTTGTTGCCGAGTCTCGATCTCGACGGACGGATGAGCTTACAAGTACGCTATCTCTGCAAATATCGTGCCCTGGTTAAAAAATGCTGAACTCATTCTTCCTGGAGGACGTTATCAAGCAACGCTCGCGAATGCACACCACCCTGCGACAAAACAACCAACAATAGTCGAAACTCAAGACGTACGCATCAACAATACATTTCAAGGCCCACCTATCTTACAGACAGACGGCGGCCAAGCCTCAATCCAAGGTGGGCTTGAGCGCACATCAGCTTGCCTTTGAGCATTGCTAACAATCTGTTGCCTAGTGCCCAACACTGGATCCCAGTCCCAAAGGACAGATGAGCACACAAGTACGCTATCTTTACATATTTTATACTGTGGTCAGAAGTGTTGAGTTTTCTTTTCCTGAAGGATACAATCAAGGAATGTTCAGAGATGCACACGACTTGGTGATCAATCAACCCATAATGGTCGAAAATCAACACATACACATCAACATGCCACAAGTAAGTGATTTCACGCCTGAGGAAGCGCTTCCAGCCTCATATATTCCATCAACAGACGCACAAGTCCGGTAAGCTGTTCCCTGAGAATGACAACCTGGGATTCTTATACCATTCCAGGTCTGATTGAGAAACTTCGTTCCGAGGGCGCTTCACATGAAACCCGGCACTCTGCCTATGGCGATCCCACAGGGTGCATGCCCGGTACACGCGTCAACGTCCTCAAAGAGTTGGAAGCCCAGGCTTTCGACGAGCAGGGTGTTAAGGTGCATTGGCTTGCAGGAATGGCAGGCATCGGGAAGTCGACGATTGCGCAGTCGCTGTGCGAACGCTTTGACCAACGGCAGATGCTTGGGGCAAGTTTCTTTTGCTCTCGAGTGTCGGAGAAAACCAGGGACGCGCGCCGCATCATCCTGGGTGTTGCATACGGCCTTGCCAAGAGTTCACCCCCTTTCCATGTGGAGCTCGTGAAAGCACTCGAGAATGATCCGGATTTGGTGGAGTTGAATGACGTGAAAAAGCAGTTCGAAAAGCTCATCGTTGACCCATTGCGGACTGCTGTCGGTGGCCGGGTCAGAGTCTACAAGATTGTCGTTATCGATGCTCTCGACGAATGTACAGACCACAACCTTGTCTACCGCCTCATCCAGGTTATTCTCAGTTCCCCTTCGGACCTTCCTCTCAAGTTCTTCCTCGTCAGCAGAGCCGATGATTTCATTACTACCGCCTTCAATTCCTCAAAAGGTTCCCATAATACTTTCTTGCTTCACGAGGTCGAGAAAACCGTAGTGGAGAGTGAC
This sequence comes from Podaxis sp. C-F-92630, assembly GCA_018524945.1. Classification (NCBI taxonomy): domain Eukaryota; kingdom Fungi; phylum Basidiomycota; class Agaricomycetes; order Agaricales; family Agaricaceae; genus Podaxis; species Podaxis sp. C-F-92630. The sequence goes on from JAEUWS010000010.1 coordinate 58,924, forward strand.
ATCCGGATGTATTTAAAGGCATCGCTAGCCGAGATCAAGAAGGGATGTGACCCTGACGAGGAGGATGGGTGGCCTCCCGATAGCGAATTGTCTCAAATTGTCAAGGACTCTGGGAAACTTTTCGTCTATGCAGTTACGGCAGCGCGTTATATTCGAGATGGCAGACGCCGTTACAAACCGCGGCTCACTTCCTTGGCGAATCACGCATGGAGCCCGCAACAGACCTCGGCCATCGATGGACTGTATGGAGATATTGTTCAGCAAGCCTGTGATGGTCAGGAAGACAGAGAATTGTCCCTCATGAGGACCCTTGTCTCGTTCGTCATATTCCTCCAACATCCGTTACCAATCAATGCTCTTTCCATGTTGTCTGGGATACCAGATCCCGCCGCCTATTTATCGCCCCTCAACTCTGTCATTCACATCCCCCCTGGAAAAGATGCTCGAGTCTCCCCATTTCATGCATCCTTCCCGGAATTCCTCATAGACCCTAAACGATGCCCACCGAAACGTTTCTCTCCATTCGCCCCTCTCGTCCCCGCTGATGGTCATGCAGAACTTGCACTCAAATGCCTCGAGCTCATGAACGGGCGGCTCAAGTATAACATCTGTGACGTTCCTAAAGAATTGACCGTCTCGCGTGAGGGCAGAGCCAACCAACCCGAGGATGCCAGCAAAATCCCCGAAGCACTCAAATACGCGTGCATTTACTGGGCCACCCATTTAAATGAGGTCCGGGATTCAAACGTGCCAGTTGTTATTGACGCTCTACACAACTTCCTGAAAACTCACCTCTTGCATTGGATGGAGTGCCTGAGTATTGTTGGTGAACTGAAAACAGGGCTTAAGTCGCTTGTCAGTGCGGGCGCCACTCTCTCCGTAAGCCTTAATTGCGAGAAAGCAAAATTCATGTGTTGATATCATGGCAGCGAATCCAGATCGGAGATGCTGAGGATCTGCGACCACTTGTGGATGATGCCCGTCGATTTTTGCAGCTGAGCTTCGAGCGCATTCAGAGGCATTGTTTCGAGGTTTATCAGTCGGCATTCACATGGATTCCCAAGAAGTCTTTGATGCGTCAAATTTATGGCGCACTGATGAGGCCACAAAGTGTCATAATAATGGGTCTACCTGACTCATGGGGACCACTGGAACACTACATGGGTGGAGATTCGGTGATCAATTCTATTGCTTTCTCGCCCGACGGCGCGCGAGTTGCCTCGGGATCGAAGGACCAGATGGTGAGGATCTGGAACGCGGGGACGGGCGAGGAGGAAGCCCGGTTGGAGGGCCACACGGGTTGGGTGTACTCAGTCGCCTTCTCGCCCGACGGTGCGCGAGTTGCATCGGGATCGAAGGACCGGACGGTGAGAATCTGGAACGCGGGGACGGGCGAGGAGGAAGCCCGGTTGGAGGGCCACACGAGGTCGGTGACCTCAGTCGCCTTCTCGCCCGACGGTGCGCGAGTTGCCTCGGGATCGGATGACGAGACGGTGAGGATCTGGAACGTGGGGACGGGTGAGGAGGAGGCCCGGTTGGAGGGCCACACGGGTTGGGTGTACTCAGTCGCCTTCTCGCCCGACGGTGCGCGAGTTGCCTCGGGATCGGATGACGAGACGGTGAGGATCTGGAACGTGGGGACGGGTGAGGAGGAGGCCCGGTTGGAGGGCCACACGGGTTGGGTGTACTCAGTCGCCTTCTCGCCCGACGGTGCGCGAGTTGCCTCGGGATCGGATGACGAGACGGTGAGGATCTGGAACGTGGGGACGGGTGAGGAGGAGGCCCGGTTGGAGGGCCACACGGGTTGGGTGTACTCAGTCGCCTTCTCGCCCGACGGTGCGCGAGTTGCCTCGGGATCGGATGACGAGACGGTGAGGATCTGGAACGTGGGGACGGGTGAGGAGGAGGCCCGGTTGGAGGGCCACACGGGTTGGGTGTACTCAGTCGCCTTCTCGCCCGACGGTGCGCGAGTTGCATCGGGATCGAAGGACCGGACGGTGAGGATCTGGAATGCAGGGACGGGCGAGGAGGAAGCCCGGTTGGAGGGCCACACGAGGCCGGTGAACTCAGTCGCCTTCTCGCCCGACGGTGCGCGAGTTGCTTCGGGATCGGAGGATCGGACGGTGAGGATCTGGAACGCGGGGACGGGCGAGGAGGAAGCCCGGTTGGAGGGCCACACGGGTTTAGTGAACTCAGTCGCCTTCTCGCCCGACGGTGCGCGAGTTGCCTCAGGATCGGAGGACCAGACAGTGAGGATCTGGAACGCAGAGACGGGTGAGGAGGAAGCCCGGTTGGAGGGCCACACGGGTCGGGTGTACTCAGTCGCCTTCTCGCCCGACGGTGCGCGAGTTGCCTCAGGATCGGAGGACCAGACAGTGAGGATCTGGAACGCAGAGACGGGTGAGGAGGAAGCCCGGTTGGAGGGCCACACGGGTTTAATGAACTCAGTCGCCTTCTCGCCTGATGGTGCGCGAGTTGCCTCAGGATCGGAGGACCAGACGGTGAGGATGTGGAACACAGGGATGGGTGAGGAGCACATACATTCAGTTTATTGAAAACTTGTACCTCAGGTGATTTGAGCCCAACACTATGGAGAAGCAACTAAATAAGGTACAACAGACATGAGTAGCATACCATTAGACTATGTGACCCCCTATAACATTTTTGCTAAGAGTTATTAGACCACATTGATCAACACAGTCATATGACTTCCCTCTTCTGGTATTAGTTATATTGTAAACCTCTCCATTTGTCTTCTTCAGCTGTCTACAGTCATGAACAGCCAAAACCAACCAACTTAGATTTGTGTAAAAACATCTGCTGATAGATCTTGTCAGAGGGCCTTCATTGAGCCCAGACAGGGGAAATTCTAATAAGCAGTTTGCTCATAAAGTGCTATTTCATCTTGTAACCCTGAAAATTATGGCCAAGGACCAAATCATGTTTGAAAATTATGGAAAGTGTTGTAGCCAATTCATTTCATGGAGTTGAGTGTGAACCTGAAGCTAAAAGAATATCCAACAGGCAGTCATTGTGTAATCAAATTTTTAATTATTCATAATGTTCTCTATCTACTACTATGGGCTAACATAATGGATCTAGGCTTTGAAACTAGCTTGGGGTCACCAGTAATGGTGTCACTCTGAGTCATGAGCAATATGCTCTTGAAAATACAATGGATGCAAATGCTGATAGAAGGCTCAGCACTGAAGTGTTTGTTAAAGGGACTTGTTCAAGTAGACAAGGATGGAATGGAAGGTAGATGAGCAAGTGATACATGACATAGACTACCAGTATATAAGGGGGGGGGGCTGCCACAACCATCTGCATGCTCCCATGCCTACTTTCCCATGCTTGTCTGATGTCTAAAAATCTGATTCCAATGTTCTAACTTTGCACAACTCCAATCTGCTCATTCCATTGATGGATTCCATCCACCCTGTTGTCTGAACAGGCAGGTGTGCTCACTTGGTCACTCATGACCACTGCAACAAGTGATGTTCATCCATTTTTCCCTGTACTGTCTTGGATCCTTTACCTTTGTCTTGGGAACTTCATTCTTACTCCTGTTCTGTGTTTTATTACCTTCTGCTTAGTTTTCTTTCCAATCTGCCTCCATGCTTGTACCTCCCACCCATTTCCTAGTTCCTGTTGTATCCCCAAATGTTTTACCCATTTGTACTTGTATTGTCTTCCAGTTATTCTCCTGTCTTCCATACCCAGTCCTTGATGCATATTTAAGCATAGTAGTTTCCTATATCCATTTCCCCAGTCTGAATATCAACTTCATTAACCCCCTGCATCTCTGATCTGTTCATCTATCCTCTGGGTCATCTTCTGACTATCTCTGTCTGACTTCTGAACTCTCCCTCTCATTCCTTCCACCTCTGGGTTTTGCTTCCATCCAAATTGGACCAACATGATACCAGAAGGGCACAGCACATAAGCTGTGGCTGAGGTCTGCTCCCTGAAGCTAATAGGTACCCATCCAGAATGTAACAGGGGCTCAGCATGTGGAGGGGAGACAACAATATTATATAAGTTTGATAATATAGTTATTCCAACACACTCCTGCAAACTATAGAATGTCAGTGCACAAAGAAAGAAATAATCAGAATCAGGACAATCAATATAAAATCAAAATCAAGGGCTCAACAAAAAGAGAAAAGAAGAAAAGCAGGCATGCAATTGACTCAGTCTATGGAAAGGGGTGGCAACAATAGGGAAGTGTGATACAATTACCCTGGACAGTGAGCTTGAGGTTTGCACCAGGAGCAAAAAGTAAGCATGAGTGTTCTGGGCACTGAGTCCCTTCATTCTTCTAAAGTGTCTTTTTTTTTTTCAACAATTTATTACATGGTGCCTGATAGCAGTCTGTGCCCATGCACTATCTAGGTACACAGGAAACACCTACAATATAGAGTGCAACATACAAAATCAATGCATATCTATTGTAAAACTGAATCTGCCCAACATAGAGACTCCCTGAATAATGCAAAGCTCATGACCATCATTAAGACTAGAAAGAAGAAGTCCCTACTTGTGCTTCCTTGCCTTTCTTGCCTTTTCATAGCAGTGCTGGATCCAGTTGTGATCAAAGCAATAGTTCTAGAATGGGCATTGAGCTGAGTTTGCCATGTGTTCTTTGCCACAGTTGAGACAGTGGCCAGAATGGGGACAGAGAGCATCCACTGGAGTGGCAGGGATACTAGCAGCTTGACTGCCTTTGCAGCATCCAGTGAATAGATGATGGTGCTCATAATGATGAGGACCACTGCAGTGGGGGCACTTGAGGTCACAGGAGTGACAGTGTGGATGGATGGCCCCAATGCCAACAACACTGGCATTGAGGGATCCTGGGGTGGATGTGGGCATGAGTGATAATGCAAGAAACATTACAGATAAAGATACACTTGTTCACTAGAGAGTGAGCAAGCATGCCAGATTGGGAACCCCAGATGTTGAGCCACATGACTACAGAGTCAGCATGGTGTGAGTTCTTCATGATCTGTGGAGTATCAATGGTGGGTAGGTCCTCTTTTCTTGACTTCTTACCAATACCTTCCTATTTGGGAGGCCTCATGGAATAGAGTCAATGAGCTTTGTTACATCTTCAGACAGCAAAATCCAGCCAGATAGCACTCCTAGGAGGTAGGATGATGAACCCTACCTGCCTTGTTATAGTGAGGCTTCCTCAGTCTGTAAGGAAACCCGATATGTATCCACAAATCGTATCAAAGGAAACTTCTTGTGTACTTCCAGATTATAACCTTAGCAATATAGACCTTATACAACAAGGACTATAAAGCGTCTGACTACAATACGA